>VIAB01000902.1:175381-186752 GCA_009801035.1 Oophaga pumilio
TAGTTTGAGGTGGTGGCAGTAATATAAATATAAATCTGTTACAATGGCTCTCCTGATGTATTCTTAGCGCCATCTTTTGTATAATATTGCTCTCAATTTGTTTTGACGATTTAGTAAACAATGTTGATACATTGCACTGTTCGGTGATGATTGGGTTGATTATAGCTGATTTTATGGCTTTTTTTTCCATTCGGTGGACACAGATGAAATGCAGAATAACACAGGCTTATACATTATTTTACCTGTGATTACCGCAACGTCTTTTCTTATAGTGATAACTCTTGCAATATCACATCAAAGGTAATGCAAATATTTTCTGTACTCCATATTTCGCTCAAATTCTTTACAGTTTGTTTTCTTTGTGTCAGTACATTTAGAACATATACTCTATATTTGCAACTACTCTATTGTAAAGCATCCAGTATAAAAAAAATGAGGCCACTTCGCATTTCGAGTTGCTTCAAAAGTTTTCTACTGTACTTGCTTTCTGATGGTTCCATTAACTGGATATGAGATGACCAGCTGGTCACTGACCAGATGTTAAAGGGGGGTATTGCCTTCATGAGAAAATCATAAAAAATTATTTGGCTTCTCCTTATATGTAATTTTAGACGTCTTATGTATTTTTTTCAGCAATATCTGTCATCTATTGTATTTCAGAATGAAGCGATTATTCTGGAAGGAAGTGCCCAACCCAAAATACTGCTCCTGGGCTCAAGGAGTCAATTTTCAAAAGGTTAGTTCGTCCACATTAGTTGAGTTATTTTGGTCTGAGCATTTACGAGAGTGTGTTCAGTAGAACGTGTTCCCGAAAAATCATATTAAGTTATTAAATCTAAACATAAATCATCCATTATTGAGATTCGTGAGCTTTCTGCTAATCTAGTTACTGTGTTTCCCGGCATGAACAAGCATAACTAAGAATAAATAATTGCGTTTTTGTCCAGCCAGATACATTAGAAAACCTTTTCATGAAGCATCGTCAACACCTGGCGCACAATTTTGCATTTATTTTAGAACCTGAATCTATTTTTGAAAACCTGAATATTGATAAAGCATGGAACAGAGAAGACATAGACAATGTCTCGATAGTTGACCGGTTGACAGATGATCATGATTCTGCATGTGCCACAAGCCATTTTAGCAGCAGCTGCACGTACGAAGATGAACCCGAGACTTCTATATATAGAGATATCTCTTGCCAATCCAGTGTAAAATATGCCACCATAATCGGCAACCCTCATCAAGGCAAGCCAAGCATCAACGAGAGAAAAATTAGCGTCAGCTCCGGAGATGGATGTTTTTTGACAAATAATCCTATCGTTATCGGAAATCTGGAAGAAAAGACGCAGGCATTTCTCTTCATGGCTGGATTACATACAAAGGAACCAAAAATGATGTCTTCAAACTCTACTGTATCCTCTGAAGGGTTTTCTGAACCTACTGATCAGGAGGAAAGTTTTGAAGGAGACAGCCCAGAGAGAAATATGTACTACTTGGGTCTGGATCCCAATGAAAATAATGAACAAAACAATTATTTCTCAAACAATCCCTTGGTTACCTACCACATCCAAGAAAATATATCATATCAGGAGCTGAACTTTCGGAGAGAAAAGTCTTCCAAGATAATAGAAAATGACTATGGGCAACCTGGTTTTCTGAAGAGGACGTTGCGTCCGTACGTGCCGCAGTTTCAGAGCCAGTCTCCGGATGACACAGAGGTGTTTGATATGTGTACGTGATACATAGTCTATACAAGAATGTACAAAGTTGATCATTTCAGAAGGGGTGGATTGAGTATTTGGGTTTCCGAGGGCTATAGACCGATTGGCTCTCTGTTGCTTTCCACTTTGATGGTGGAGCCTTGATGTGACTACCTCCAGAAACCATCCGTGCTCCACTCACAGCATTTCATCTTTAGTTGGACAATCGGCTTAATGTGATGTCACTGCATCTGCCTTGTGACATCACTAACCCTTGTCTGGAGGTCCAGCTGCAGTCAGTATAGGATATGTGTTGCATTTGTTGGATTCAGAGTAATTTTATAGAAAGCACATTCTCTACATGGAGCAAATTAATTGCATGCTCTGTGTAACCTGGGGTAAAAATATACCCTAAACTGATCCACTAGGACAGGACAATTAAAATTTGGCAACTTAGATAAATGCATTCTTGGTATTGGAGAGGATTGGTTGATGTTATTTAGACGCATGTACATAGTAATACAGTGACCGAGGTGTAGGCATTTTTTGGTCCTTTTAGAGACCTGAAATGGTTAGTATCAGAAAAAAACATAGATTACCTAGACTCTATGTACAGGGATTGAAATACATTAAAGGACAACTCCGCTTTTAACATTTGGCCAGATTTTAAAGGTGTTCTCTTCGTTTAAATAAGAGCAGAAGTCAAGTTATAAACTGTCCATACAGAAAAGTTAGTTTGGTATAAGTACAGCATGATGCCACAGCAATTACAGGACGGAGAGGAAGATAAGTGCAATGGACGCTCAGTATTATTATATCACATATTGTGCACTTCCATCATTTCTCATTGTCACTTTTCTTTTCTGCATAGAAACGTATAAATTTGCTGCCCTTGCGGCCACCATTTCAGTGCAAATAGTTCATTGTACTGAACAGGATACATGACATTCTCTCTACTGTACATCATACTGCCTCTCCATGTTATACAGACTTGTTTTAGATCCCATTCATTCAGGAAGCATGATGAGATTGCGACTACAGGAGGAACACTAGCAGGACAAGATAGAAAAGTGCAAAAGTATATTTTACTGTAAACCATTGAAGATCCTTTACATATCTGACCCGTGAGGAAACATCAAGTAGGAAATTGCCCGGGCCTGAAATTTCCAGGAGAACCTGAAGGCAAATGCCGCAGGTGAAAATTAGTTTTATATGACATGCATTTAAAGGAACAGGCAACCATTTCTTACATTGTCTCTTTTTCCAGAGCAGAAGCCCCTCGTTCCAGTTTGTTCATTGCTGTAGCTTATAGAGAGTGGGGAGAGTGTGTTCCAGACAGGAGCCTTCGTTGTATGATTTCCATATGACCTTATAGGATATACGGACAGGGATGACCCTTATGGTATTTCCACTGTACAGTTTTGGCCAACTACAAATATTCTACGATGTTTTTAACGACCATTTTACTGTATTCTACCAGTAAAGTGGTTTTTACCCTATCGATATAAAGCTATTTTTGAATCCTGTGATATATTTTACCCTAAACTTAAAGATGTATAAATTGTAAGACTATTTTTGTATATGTACCCTACATGAAGATGTTCAGATAAATGTTATATTTTTGTGTCTCAACAATCTAAGAGTTATAAAAAAAAAAATTAAACAGAAATTATTTAGGTTCGTCCTTACAATGATCTTCATTGACGAATGGGAACAGAACTTCAAACTTTGATCCCAATCGAGTTTTGTAATCAGTAAATCGTCATGTGTAAATTTTAGGATCTGGTGTTGCCGCTTGCAACGTTTTTTTTTCTCTACCATGCATCTATCACAGCAAGAAGTCCCAGCATGAAGTGAAGCAACAATCAACACTTGAGGGGCATCCAACCAAAGAAATGTCTTTAATCAAAAGCATAAGAAAACTGACTGAGCACGTCATCGCCTCCAACAACACTACCCAAACCTTGTGAATATTGTGCATTTACCAATCACCCCTTTACATTACCCCTCTCTTTAAAGGGACATTCTGGGTTAGAAAACTAGTATTTAAATACCGTTTTGGGAAATTTTTAATTATCATGGAAGTGAGGTATTCCCGTTTCCAGGATTAATGTGGCGCACTTATTGTGGAGGACATAACAAGGCAATGCGTTGAACAAGGCATTGATTTTAATTGTAAGGCTATGTGCGCACAGTTTTTTTTAGTTTTTTTTTTTATCTATTTCAAGGTTTATGAACCTTTAAACTGTTAAAGAAGTAAGAAAAGTAAAAAAAATGTGCACAGCAATGCCATTTTTACATTGCTGGGCATTATATTCACTTGTTACAGTGTGTACACATACCCTTAAAATTCTTCAAAACCACTTCATGAAATTAAAAACGCTTATAAATTCTCCACTAGAAAACTCATTGTTTTTTGACTGCTTCAAAAAACTGTGTGCACATACAGTAAAGGCTCGCTTACATGCACGATGATTCATCAGAGAGAATCGGATCGATTTTGGCAATGACTCTGATCAAAGTTTGAGCAGAGTGTCAGTTTGCTGTGATCCGATTCTGTCGCATGAGAGAATTGTATCACAGGCGGTGAGAAAATAATTTCTCCATCTCCTCCATTGTTTCTGTGTCTGCATAAATCGGACTTCACTCGGATTACATCCGAGTGCAGTCCGATGTTTTACACGCACCCATAGACTTTAATAGGTGTGCATGGTCCAATTTGCGGAGCCACTCGTAGCATTCTGCAATTTTTTTCCACATGCACAAAAACAAGCAGATCTGCACTGCCCCATAGAATAACATTGGGCCAAGTGCAATCTGATAAAACATCACATAGCACTCCTCCAAGTTATATGTTCTCGTAAACCAGCCCTAACTGTGTAATACTTACCAAAATTTCCTCTATGTTGGCGCAGGTAAAAAAAACAAACAAACACTTGCTGGCAGATTATAACTGATCGCTGGGGACTCCAGAAGCTCAGAAGTATAATTTCAAATTACAAAAATTAAAATGATAAGAGCAGTGATTTTATTAGGGGCTCCTTAATTATTCCACCAAACAAATCACTAAAAACTATGAAAACAATTGAGGTACTAATATGCCTCATGCCTAAGATACTATCCCCAACAAATAAAGATGAGTGTTCCTGACTGATTTCATGATAGTCCTCACCAGTCCTGCAGTAGTTCTGGTGTTATATCAATCATGTAACCACTGCAGCCAATCACTAGCCCAGCATCACCATTAAGGCTAGTGATTGATTCAGCAATCATGTGAAAGTTAAACCCACAGGACCGGCTGAAAGACTGGCAGGGACCACTAGAGCATTAGCCCTGACACTATGGTTATGTCATTGTGTAATTACATTGCCTGAGCTGTTAAATTTCATAAAATCATAGAAAACTCCTTTAAGTGGGAAAGCTCTTCAAAAATAGTTTCCCATTTATGATATAAGCACAGCCTGTGATTTACTGCGTCGGACCAGAATATGTAATTCGCCTTGATCAGCGTGCAAAAATGCACGCAGAAAATGAGAAATGACTTCCCCCCACCTCCGAGAAGATCCCTACAGCTGACAAGTTAATTGCTCTTAACACTTTCTCAGCAGCCGGTAAAACTTTGAAGAGAAGATGAATAATTATAGCGAGAGCCGTCCTCCGAGAATTTACAGAACAGTCATATTAATTGCATGGATGTTTTCCCAGATCTTGGGAGTGACAGAACAATGACTATAAAAAGTACAGCCTGTCAACCGCTTGGAAGTCAGAAAACGAGGCAGTCCCAAGTTTATGAAAATTAGTGACGCCACTTTTCATAAATTGTGGTTCCTGGAAATGACGGTCATCGGTGACAATAGAATTGCATTGCATTGAGCCCAACCCACAGGCTCTCCATGCATGTGCTGTGACAGTGACACAGCCGCGACACATGCAGCTGCGGCGGCGATCAGCGGGTCAGCCGGCGCGATCCAGGAAGCCGGGTTCCCGCTATAGCTTGCCGAATAAGCGAGGAACCGTAGATATTCGCTCAACTCTAGTCTTTATGTGTTACATATTCATCTGTATGGTTTATGCCCCCTATTTTCAATACTGAATATAATATGATTTGGAAAAAAAAAATCACATTCAGCAGACAGGCGGTGGCGCCTGCGTTGTAGCATGATCGTATCTCTAATATTCATTTAATTATTTTATTTAGTGATATAAATTTCTTCAGAAAAAAAAATATGTCTTCGGTGGAGACAAATGTTTTTTTCTCCTCTAGCAAAATAGCGCTGGCAGCTCCTGCGCAGTAGCTTCTATTGGATCGCCAATAGGTGCTACTGTCAGGCATGGTCAGCGCTATTTTGAGAAAGATTTTTTTTTCTGAAGAACTCGATATAACTAAAAAAAATAATTAAATGGATATTATAGATGCGGTTATGCTACAGCGCAGGCTCCTGCCGAATATGATTTTTTTTTTTCAAACCATATTATATTCAGTATGTAAAATGGGGGGCAGGTCACTGAGGGATCAGATGAATATGTAAGCAGAGCTCCACATGAAAGACCCCGCACAGGCCGCCCCGGAGCACGAGCATATCATTAACTGAAAACTACAAAGAAAGATTAAACAACAACCACAAGACAGATTTCATCAACCAAGGTATCATTTTAATCAGTATAACGGCGCCAACCTGACACTGTCTGTAGGTTACTGTGCACAATCCTGCTGACAGGTTCCCTTTAATAACAGTATTTGGATCTTGTGCAGGGGATAGGGTTAACAGCAGAGACTTATATGCAATTATGTAATTGCAGCAGGGATATGGTTAACACCGCAGAAGTATATGCGAACAGTGACCTTGGTAGCAGAAATGGACTAGTTATTTGTAGTTTAAATCTGCAGAGCTGAGAAAGGATTCACAAGTCTGAGCCAGGAGATCGGAGTTAGATATTGGAAATCAGGCAGGAGTTGCTGGGAATAAAACTGATAACTGGCCAGAGCAGAGTCTTCAGATAAATGAGGCTAACGCCTGCTAATGCACGTGGTAGCAAGATGCAATACTTTCCTCAATACTCAAGCAGTTGGCAACTGCCTGAGCTGGCCTGAAAATTCCTCGGGTGATGAGGTCAGAGATTTTTGCTGGTTTACAAGAGTAGCCTGGCACTGACTAGCATGGAGGGAGCTGGTTGTAGGAGAAGGGAGCAAGGCCCGTAACACTCTCACTCTTTACCTAGACTCATAAAGTGATTATATTAAGATCAGGACTACTACACAGCCACTCTGACATTGATTTTCATATCACATAGACTAGCTTTGTCAGATCTAGAATCTACATAACTACATATACAGTTTGCCTCGAGAAACCTGCTGCCAGATCCACTTTCATGACATTTCTATTCTTGCCAACAGTCCCAATTTTTGTGGGCCTGTGAAACAGGGCGGTTCTGTGATCATTTTAGGAAGGAGCAGTGGACAATTGTACATCCAAAATTATATTCCACAAAAAAAACCTAGAACTAATCAAGGAATAATTTACTGACTTGAAAAATAATAATAACAACCTTTTTTTAAAAAAAAAAACTTGGATCTTAGCCTGTCATAAGCTACAGATGAAGTTGTTTGCGATGCCTACAGATCTTGGAAAAGAAGCATTGGAGAAAGGAGCCCTTTAAATGTATTTTTCCTATAGACGACTTCACATTATGGTGTAATAAATAATAAAGTAAATATGCAGCCACTGGTACTGTAACATATATCATGTACAAGAGATTCCCACTGAGATAACAGTATCCAGCTCTGCGTCTGATCAAACAATTCTCTATTGTATCTCGTGCACCGCTGGGGCACCAGCTTCAATCCCTATAAGCCAACGAGCCCCCCAACCTGCCTTCATATCTCATACATTTTATTTACTTTGTCACTTGTAATACGTATAAATGGAGCTGTTATTGCCATGAGATTTAGCTGTGTGGGTGGATTAGATCAGAGCTGAGTTCCACAGAAAATGAAAAAAAAATAAAAAATTCCACAGCAAATTAACGACATCACTGATGGTAAAAATATCTTCAGGATCAAATACAGAAACTGAATCTAGGGTGCACACCTGCCAAGCTGTTCTGGCTCAGTAGCGCAGAATTGTTTTTCTATCTGTTCGTAAAATACAGCCAAAATCCACTGCAAAATACCGAGTTATGTAATTCATCCTGTTGCTCCTTTAAGAACTTGTTCTTTTTGTTGCAAAAACAACTTTCAATAAACCTTAAAGTAGCAAACAGTTAAGAAATAATAAAAAAGTTTTCAATAAGAGAATATGTCACCAGAAGACTAATCCGCTATGGAGAGACAGAGATTAGTCACTGGACATGAGAAGGATGAGTAAAGCAGAGTTTGGGGACACAACTTTCCTGAAAACAGAAAACCCTTTTAAGGGGAAGTAAGACACACATGGAATACTTAAAGGAAATTTGCACCTCTGTAAGACCCAGGTTTGAAGTTAGGTTAGCAGGAGTGGATTGCAACCCCATACACGTTATACTATTTCATTCGAAACTGCTGATATCAATGGGTTTTCCTGTTTGGAGGCCCAGGACTTTTGATTGTTGGGAGAGTTCTGTATTTGTCATGGCCGATCTCCCTGAGGGTATGTGCACACGTTGCGGAATCTTCAGATCCGCAGCAGAACTGCAAGTGATATACAGTAGCATTATATTAAATGGAAATAAAAAAACGCAGTGCACATGCTGCGGATTTGGTGCGGATTTAAATCCGCAATGTCACTTCGTTTGTGCAGTTCCGCAGCGTTTTGAGACCTGCTCTTTATAGGAATCCGCAGGTCTCAAAACGTAGGGGAAATCCGCACAAAAAACGCAGAAAATCCACAGCTAATCCGCACATAAAACGCAGGTCATTTTAACTGCGGATTTAGCAAAATCTGCATGGAAAATTCCACAGCAGATTCTGCAACGTGTGCACATACCCTGAGATAAGCCGCTACTAGACATGTCAGAGAAAGCCAGTTGAGATGGATTGGCCATCTTCGTATGTATGACGGGATTAGGGATAACTTTAAAACTTGACACAAACCCTTTTATACACTATTCCAGTTTTGCGTAACAAGCACCATCATAAAGAAACTGTGTTGTATAAACGATACTATTGAAACTGCTGATTTGTAATAATGCATCACTGCAGATCATGCAGACTGAGCATGGCTGGCGGAGTTTCCTTCCAGTAACAAAATAAATAGAAAGATAAAAAGTCCATTATCTTACTAAAAGTTTCCAAATACAATTTACATCATTCATTACAGGAAATAAAGTTCTGTATCTGTACTAAGAGCCTGTAAAGGATGACGTTGGCAAAGTCTCTCGTGTCGTGCACCACTGATTTCTAAACCGAAGAGACTCTCTAGATAAAGATACTTACTGAAAATCTGAAACAGCATTGCAAGATCATAGTCATTGATATTAATAGTCTACAATGTTACTAGTTTAAAGAAGCACACTCAACAAAATTCTTTCCCTAATCCTGTCTGTCTATGTAGTGTAGGTGCATTAAAACTTACTGATTGCCGTCATCCCTGGTTTCTAGTATCACTCTGGTTCTCTGCGATACACATGCGCCAGGAGAAGACAAATAGGGCATATGACCCAGAAATAAAGTCGGTGCATGCACACTACAGTACTTTGCTCTACCCTCAGCAGCGCAGAGTGAAGTGTGCCTGCGCAGGAGCGTGATGGGAGGACACTGTGTGAATGGTGTAGGACGCATCATCCACATTGAAGCAGGGAAGGAGAATGGCGATTGCAATGAGAGAGGATGCGCCGGATCAAGGCCAGCGACGCCCATTGGACCACACTGTATAGGGGTATAATAAAAGGTATTTTTTGTGCTATGTAGAGCGGATTGACGACTTACATACAGCTTACTAGACTGCCGTAAAAAAAGAGGCCTGTACTTCATATTGGGAAAACCAGCTGACAGGTTCCCTTAAATCTATGGAAGAAAACAGAGAATGTTCCCATAAATCAGCTGGAAAAAGATCCTGAAATATCTTGAGGAACTGGTGAACAAAGTATAATGAAAAAACTGAATATCCTTCTAACTACTGATTACCCATTTCCAGAATTCTACCCTCATACCATAAAAATCTGAAATACGAAGAATCAGCATTCTCCTTATGTTACAGAAAATTTGTAAGAAATGAATTGGAGATTCTTGGTTTATTTCTACTAATGAGGCAAATATTTCTCCTATACAACAATTATGTCTAGAATGGCAATGAGCTGTTACCATAGACGAGGATGGTAAAGCTCCTTATACGACCTAATTATACTGTATCTTCGCTTAGTTTACAAAGCATCTCATGATTTATGACGTTCCATATCCTAGGGCAATAGAGATGTTTTTCATGCTTTGATATCGGCAATTAATCTTCAATTGGGTTAATTGCAGGTTTATTAGTAAATAAATACAAAATAAGAAATATTATTCCTGTCCTCTTTGGGAAATATTATCTCTGGATAATCTTCATCAAGGTAGCTCACTGAACCAAACTCAGTATAGCAAGATTTTGTAATAGCTATCATATGCAACAATGTAGATTTCAATATCTTCATATTTTTTCCTTATTTATTCCCTGAGCTAACAGTATGAGTAAACAGTGGGGAGTGATTGCCCAAATAAAACTAAGGACTATATCTAAAATTGCCAAATAATAAGAGAAACTAAAAAATATATACAAAATGAACAAGAAATTAATAGACATAAATAAGCTACATTGTTACATGTATTTACAACTATATTGAAGAGTTAGCTGTGGGCCTATTTAGTGATATTACTTCAGGCAGTAACTTAAAGGGTTAATCAGAAAAAAATTGTGTTATCCCCTATCTACTGGATTGGGGATAATTTACTGATTGCTGAGATTAAACCATTTGGACCCCAAGTAATCCTGAGAATGGGTCTCTGGAACTTGGGACATTACACAGAAAACTCTGAGACTCTCAGTAATTCCAAAAACAGTGCTCTGAAACTCGGGTAACAGGCTTTATAGAGACCAGGCTTGAGCAGAGCGGAGGAGAGCATGTTTGAGCTATGTTTTATTCAATGTCTGTGCAATTCCCGGGCAAAGCAAAGTGCGGCCATGGGCAATGATGAAAAGTCATTTATTATGCTCTGAGGTCTCCAGACACCAAAAGCAAATTAATGTGGGAGAATAGGGGTTAAAAATGTGAAAGATTAAAAAACAGACAAAAAAAAAACCACATACACACCTGTCCTATATCATTCATTAAGCTGCCTCCACCACAGCTCCAAAGTCCTCTGCACGGGTGTTCAGTTTATCTGGCACTGAGGAAGGCCACAAGGTCGCACATTACCCCCCACCTGACAAGAATAGGGAAAAATCGCAACTTGGAGACCACCATATTGCTGCACTTGGGTGAATCAAATCCCCCAAATTTTGGATTTGCTCGAAATGTGTAAGTAACTTGATTTTCTACAGATCCATTCACTCATCTAAGGTTCGCTGATCCTGAGAGTAGTAAGCCCTAAGTATCTTGTGTGAATGGAGCAGTAGTGAGCTTGTGCGACCACCACTCCTACTGACAGTGAATAAAGCAGTTGCTGCGCATGCTCACTACAGAAGTATGTAAATTACACACTTGTGGTCACATGACTG
>VIAB01000902.1:224335-237106 GCA_009801035.1 Oophaga pumilio
GATCGCTGTTGCGTCACAAAACTTGTGACGCAGCAGTGATCTCGCTATGTGAGACAGGACCCTTAGACAAAGATATTCCAGAGACCCTAATCTAAACCTAGTCAGACTCCATTTAGCAATTAAGGAGATGCATGTATAATAGCCAAAATGGAGTTAGGATAGATAAATAACTCCAGCTCTCACACCTACTAACCTCCAAAAACCTAACTCTGGTCTTTGGGTTCTTGAGGTTCAGGGAAACCTATAAAGAAAGACTACACATACCAGAAATAATTCAGAAACATATAGCTTTATTATTAACATGTAAAAGCATTTAAAACATGTAAGTGGAGATTGTCTTATGAATTTCAAGTAAGAAATTAGTGGTAACATTTACATTAATCCAATGATTCAAAATATATTTTAACAAATACAGCAATTGATATAGTGTTACAGGACAAATTAAATAAATAGATGATAGTAGAAAAAAGGGAGAATGAGTTCCCTAAGTATGGTAAACGTTCCTAATATGCAGATTACATTATACAATAGTATAATGTCACCATTAACAGAGGTAGACATGTAGTAAAAAAAAAAGTGCCTAGTGCATAAAATAGTAATTTAAAATAAATTAATTGAATTGACGATTAAAAATATAACATAATATACAAATATCCAATAAAGTGCAATAAGGATGCAAAAAGTGACTGCAACGTGCAAAAACAGTGCCACATATAATATGATGCTAATCATTAATACAGTCCCATAGGTGAACAGAAGTCATTCTGCATAACACTTCAAAATCAATATAATTGACATGTGTTAATGCAACACATTTAATATGCAAATTGCCTCTTAAGAGAAAAAGAGGACTTGAACTCTATAGAGCCACTTATTGGAAGTAGCGATCCTACAAGTCACAATCAACCCTTTAACGAGTCTTGTAATATGACTTAGGATAAAAGCCAAATCAGTATCTCAATTTGCAGACACATTTATATATTTATTACTATGGGCACTATATGTGAGGGGTAGGGTTGCTATCATCTCTCTCATAATTTTTGCTCTCACTCAGCAAATTTCACTTTTTTATTTTTTTTCCTACATTCATTTATTTTTATACTTATTTTTTTCCAGATTTTTCTTATATAGGTAACAATTGAAAGGGTACCTCTCACTTCATATACTGTACACTTCACATTGTTAATTTAGTTTGGGATTTTCCCATTTATTGATTCATAGTTTTTAATTTCTATCTATCTTGTAGAAGTGAGTCTCCATTAATTTTATTGTTTTCAGATTTTTTCTTAGTATCTAGACACTGCAGATTTTTAATGTATGTTGCTGTTTGAAGTTTTCAAGAATTTAGCATATTACCTAGTCTATTGGTGTTATTAAGCAATATAGTGTAGTATTTAGTAACATATTGCAAGTTATATACTTTGTGCATCAGGGATCAAATGTATTTAGTCATGTTATACTATTGCTTAAGCCCGGGTCTCACATAGCGATACACCAGCGATCCCAACAACGATCAGGATCGCTGGTGTGTCGCTACATGATCGCTGCTGAGCTGCCAAACAGGTAGCTCAGGCAGCGATCAGCACAGCGACACTGCGGGTAACATCGCTTAGTTACCCGCAGTGTACGTTGGATACCAGCGCCCTGATGCAGGGAGCTGGTAACCAAGGTACACAGCGGGTTTCCAGGCGCTGCGCGGTGCCTGGAAACCCGCTGTGTACCTTGGTTACCAGCTCCCTGCATCAGGGCGCTGGTATCCAACGTACACAGTGGGTTTCCAGGCACAGCCCCGCGCCTGGAAACCCGCTGTGTACCTTGGTTTACCAGCGGATCGCTGATCTCCCGCCTGTCACACGCAGCGATGCGTGCTGGCCAGCAGGAGACCAGCGATCAAAAAAATGTCCAGGACATTCAGCGACGATCAGCGATACCCAGCAGGGGGGCTGATCGTCGCTGACTGTCACACACAGCGATATCGCTGGGGAGATCGCTGCTGCGTCACAAAACTAGTGACTCAGCAGCGATCTCGCTAGCGAGATCACTGTGTGAGACGGGGGCTTTAGTCATGCTTTGCAGTATCTAGTTACAGAATATATAATTAGATCTGTTGTATCCTCTTTGTGTTCTTAATACCTTCTCAAGAAAATTAATTTGGATGTTAACGCTTTCTATTATTATCCTTTATCCAAAAAATTAGACATTGTGTGCTTTTTGCAGCAGTGCGCATGCTTTTTGTCAACCGCCTCCACAAACCTCAAGCACTAAGTAACCTGCCAACTGCTTGCATTCTACCATGCGTACAAGATCCCTTGTACATTGTGGGGCAGAGCGGATATGGTTTAGAAAAAGAAAACACTTTCTTACTTTTTTTTTTAAGTAAGAGACACGATGAGGATAGAAAGGAAATCCAACATTGAATTGTGTGGATAAAACAAATCTTCATAGAATCATAGAATGTTAAGAGTTGGAAGTGACCTACATGATCATCATGTCTGACCCTCTGCTCAATGCAGGATTCACTAAACCATCTCGGACAGATGTCTGTCCAGTCTCTGAAGACTTCCATTGAAGGAGAAATCACCACCTCTAGTGGCAGCCTGTTCCACTCATTGATCACCCTCGCTGTCAAAAAGTTTTTCTCTAATATCTAATCTTCTCCCTTTCAGTTTCATTCCATTGCTTCTCGTGTTTCCATGTGAAATGAGAATAATGAGGATCCCTCTACGCTGTGACAGCCCTTCAGATATTTGTAGACAGCTATTAAAGCTCCTATTAGCCTTCTTGTTTTGCAAGCTAAACATTCCCAGATCTTTTATACCTTCCTCGTAGGACATACCTTACAGTCCCCTCACCATCCTGGTAGCTCTCCTCTGAACTTGCTCCAGTTTTTCAATGTCTTTTTTTTTGTAATAAACTAGTTTATTCAATGTATTTTTTAAGCCCTTTACTCCCCAAGGTGGTTTGCACATTAAAGGGAACCTGTCAGCGGGATTGTGCTGTATAATGCAATAAAGAGAAAGTGATCAGCTCACCTATCATTGGGTGCATCGGATCCCACAATCCAGAGGGAAATAGTCCATGTATTGTGCTAAGTAACCTACAGACAGTGTCAGGTTGGCACCGTTATACTAATTAAATGATACCTTTGGTTGATAAAATCCGTCTTGTGGTTGTTGTTTAATCTTTATTTGTAGTTTTCAGATAATGAGATTTTTGTGCTCCGTGGCGGGGCTGTGGGGGGGTCTCTATGTGGTGCTCTGCTTATATATTCATCTGTATGGCTTATGATATGGCGACTTTATTCTTCAGTTCGGTGCGATTATGGCAATACCTGATTTATATTAAGATTTTATGTTAGGCTGCTGTGACACACTAAAAGACGCTTTTTACTGCAAAAACGCATCAACATATTTTGAGAGCTATACTTTTTCCATATTTTGGCCGACAGAGTCTTGTGAGGGCTTGTTTTTTGTGACATGAGTTGTCATTTTTATTGGTCTCATTTTCAGACACATGACACTTTTTGATCACTTTCTATTTTGCCTTTTGGGAGGCAGAATGAACAAAAAACAGCAATTAAGGAATTGCATTTTTTTATGTCATTCCGCGTGTGGTAAAATTTAACTATTTTGTGGGACATATCGCTTTGATTTAGGGGCATGAAAATTCAAAGTTGGAAAATTGCGAAAATTTTTACCAAGCTTTCATTTTTTTCACAAATAAACACAAGTCATACCGAATAAATTTTTCCACTATCATGAAGAACAATATATCACGAAAAAACATTCTCAGAATCACCGGGATCCATTGACGCGTTCCAGAGTTATAACCTCATAAAGTGACAGTGGTCAGAATTGCAAAAATTGACCTGGTCATTAATGTGCAAACCACCTTCGGGGCTAAAGGGGTTAAAGAGAATCTGTCAGTAGGTTTTTGCTACCTCACCTAAGAGCAGCATGATGTAGGCAAAGAGAAGTTACATAGTTATATATAGGTTGAAAAAAGACCTCGGTCCATCAAGTTCAACCTTTCTCCACCAATGGTACATTTTGTCACTAATTTAACTATAACCCGCAATGTTGTGTGTCGAGGAAATCATCTGGCCCTTATTTAAAAGCTGTCATAGTTTCTGCCATTACTACCTCTTGTGGTCGGTATTCCACAGTCTGACTGTTCTAACTGTAAAGAAACCTTTCCTCTTCAGCTGTCAGAATCGCATTTCTTTCACCCGTAATGAATGCCCCCTGGTCCTTAGTATGGTCTTTGGAAGGAATAAGTCCTTTGAACTGACCACACATATATTTATACGTGTTAATGAGATCTCCTCTGAGGCGTCTTTTTTCTAAACTAAATAAGCCCAACTTTTCCAACCTCTTATCATATGAGAGGCCTCCATTCCTTGTAATAATCTAGTTGCCTGATTTGAACTGACTGTAACTTTTGAATATCCTCTATAAAATGTGGAGCCAAATACTGGATCCCATTTGTCCTCACCAGTGATTTATAAAGGGGTAACAATATGTTGGGATCTCGGGATTTTCTCTCTTTTGTATATCCTAAAATCTTGCTTGCTTCTGCGGCTGCTGCTTGACATTGAGTCCTTAGATCACTTAGATTACTGGGTGCAGCCGTTCTGATTCAATCACACTTTTTAGATTTAGAATGAAGCAGAGATGAGAAAGTTTCCCCCGCCCAGACTAGGATTTCCATGTACCAAGTCCATAGACAGTGAGCTGCTTAGTTGCTGGACTAGTCCGGCAATGTTAATCTCTTAGTGATAAATTCTTCACAGTTAACAACAGAAGGCACTTTGACAAGTGACACATCCCTGAATTCTGTTTATCAGCGCAGGCTGTTCTTCGAAGGTTGTTTTTGATTTCACTATATACTGCATGTTCTGTCCCCACATGAGGCGAATGGAGGTATAGTTGATCGGGGCTGGGAGAGTTTTCCTACCTTCCGCTTCCTCATGCAGAGCAGACAGGACCAGTGCTGTTCAGCGTCCGGAGAGATGATGCACACCAGGGATTGTGAAGTCCAGACTTGTTTATTTGGAAATCTGGACATGCAGCTTATGATTGGTATACAGTAACTTCTCCAGAAATGCAGGTGAAACGAGGTGCATCAAGACTTGGCACCAAGTGTGGCTGCAAGTGTGACCAGCAGGAGAGAGTGAGGTGGTCGAAAACTGATGCCTTTCACAGCTCGGTGCAAAGAGTGTCTCTCCCATAAAGAACTAACAAGCAAATGGCTGCTAACAGGAAGAAGAAGCAGTGACCTCCGCACAGGAAGTGAAAGGCATGTACCAGAATTAATTAGTTACAGGCTGCCACACAGAAAGGGCCACCAGGTGACAGCAGAGAGCATGAAAGAATAGATTGTACACAGCATGGAAATAATACAATACATAACCAGACAGATGGAACAGCACACTGCAATGCTGAAATATTTCAGTATATAGAACAAGATCTTGATATTCCTTTGCTTAAGTTCCCTTGGGGGACTAATAGTATAAGTGAAAAGTAACAAAAATGTTTTTAAAAATAAAAAAAACATAACAATTAGAACCTTTTCCCAATTTAAAATTAAAACCTATTTGGTATTGTTGTGTCCCTGAAAGTCTGATTTATGAAAATAATTAACTCCTATTGTAAATAGTGTAAAGGAAAAAAAGTTAAAAGTCAGAATTGTTGTTTTTTGTTCACTGTACCTGCACCATAAGAACAATAAAAAGTGATCAAAATGACATAGATACCTCAAAATGTTACCAATGAACCTACAGTTAATATGAGAAACAAGCCCTCATACAGGTCGATCGACAGAAAAATAAAGTTATGGGTCTCAGAACATTTCAAATGAGATTCATTTTTACAAAGCTCTGATTTTTTTTTTTACCACTAAAATATAAAGAAAAATACTATTTTTATAATCTTACTGACCTGAAGAATCATGTTCCACCATCATTTTTACTGCAAGATCAATGCCATAAAAACGAAGCCCAAAAACGTATCACAATTGTAAATTATTTTTACCATTTCAACCCACTTGGATTTTTTTTATATTTTTCAGAATAATATCTGATAAAGTAAATGGTATTATTTCAAACTATAATGCTTCCCACAAAAAAAACAATCTTGCGGCTATGTTGATGCGAAAATAAAAAAGTTATAACTCTTGGAAGAAGATGAAGAAAAAAACAATAAGTCTTAATTAAAAAACAAACATTGCTCGTCATGAAGGGAACGTTGTACAAAAGGAGCTGTGTGAGGGTTGGGGTCTATTCTAAATTTAGTCCTCTGTAGTAGTAATAATAATAATAATTTTATTTCTATAGCGCCAACCTATTCCACAGCAGTTTACATTTTAGAGGGGACTTGTACTTCTGTGATATAAAATTTTTATAGAATGAACAGAATAATCCTTATATACAGGACACTGATAGGTTAATCTGTATGGAGCATATTGTGTCCAAATCCAGTGTCTGTGTGCTCCGCGTTTTATAGCAAAACATTACAGCCCAGCAGAATTTGGGACTCCTCCAGCAAAGCCTCTTCCACCATTATCTGTGCACTCCTGGTGAGCCGACTTGTGTAGGAAATCATTATATATCACATTTTTCTCCTTTTATTTAATGGGCTGCTGAGGTCTAACTCCAGCTCTCTTGCCCCAGCAGGGGAGCGGTTCTGCTTTCCTATCATACTGGGAGATACTATATCAATGTATGTACTTGTACCGTCCAGGTCCTTATAACTCCCTTTTTGCAGAGTTCATAATGCCATTTTCTGCAGATAATTTGCACATTAGTAGCAGAGATCAGAGAAGTGCTTTGGCGAGGTTTAGAATGTGTCAGATCTAACCTATCTCTGGGGTCTCATCTTTTAAGCTAAAATGCAAAACGTTTGGAGATTATACAGGAATATATTATATCCAATATTTATAATCCATAAGAGGATGTGGAAAACCTCAACCCTTACAGTAGAGCTCCACTCTGGTGGTAATTACTGGAAAATGTAAGGGAATTGCTTAAGTAATAATTCTCTAGGTTATTGCTAATATCAAACTTTCTTCCAGTAGATATCCAGTATCCTGACGCCTCTTAGATTTGGTCAGTAAGAATTACTACTGTTTTGGGCATTTATTATGGAGTAGAGATAACATGAGAATTTATAAAGACACTATCAACAAGTGGATGTCAGCAGATATTTATTCTTATATGTCTCTGCTTAATACTTTAAGTTAAGATAGTGTTCTGTTGGGATTGCATAGATTGTTTTATTCGTCCTCATAGATCAACTTGCTGCAGCTAATTTCACAGCAAATCTTATTTTAAAGGGAATCTGTAGCAGGATTTTACACCCCCAATTTTCTTTATGCTTTTTTTCAAAGACAAGTCCAGGAATATTTTTTCATGGCCAGTCTTTTCCTCGTTACAGAGAAATCAGCATTTCAATTGATATGAAAACAAGGCTGAAGATCTATTTGTAGATTTGAAACCTGTGTCACTCCAGCTCTATTCCCCACCTAGCACCGCCTCCTCCTGCTTAACTGACAGCCTATATGTTCTGTGATTTCAGGCAAAGGAGCTGTAAGTTGAAAGAGCTACTTGTGCAGATAGATAGTTTGGGATATGAAATCTTGCTGACCGTACCCTTTAAAGAAGATTTTGATGCAAATTTGCCTCAGTTGATGCAAAATCTTATCGTTTAAGATTAAAAATAAATATTTCACAATTTATCAAGCTCATGCCACTTCTTTGCCAATAGTTTTTTTGGGTTCCCCACATTCTTGATTTCACCTGTCTGCAGCAACAATGTGTATATACTGCAGCCTGGGCAGGGTCAGCATGCTACAGGCTAGACTGTTGAGACCAAAACATTTCCATGTAATAAATACCATATAAATATCATACTCACATATAGGCCTGGGTCAGACATGCGAGAAACTCACACGAGTCTCGTCTGTCAATATCCGGCACTGCCGCCGGCACTCAGGACCGGAGCGTGCGGCTGCATAGAAATACATGCAGCCGCATGCTCCTGTCCGAGCAGCAAGAGCTGCACATGCCCAGGGTGGCAGCAGTGACACAGGACTCAGCTAATCATTAAAGCCGACTCTGTAAATCTCTGGCTATGTCCTACGTCAATCTGGGGTGCGTATACCCGTGTTCAGTGCACATTGTAGCGGAGGCAGAGGTTTGCCAACAGTGACACCGCTCTTGCAAATCATGTCACTCGCGCCACAGGGGGCAATAACATGATTAGTGGAACAATTTTCCTGGAGAAAGCAGCGCTCCCAGGACTAGTCGCCCACTAACTAGCATATCAAAGGCCAAGTTATAAAAACTATTTTATGGTGATTGACAAAGCAAAAAGCCACCAAAATGGCCTTGCTTGAAAGTATTTCAAGTGCTTAATACACTTGGTTGTTTTTGCAAATCTCATAGACTTGTATGAAGCAGTAGAATCTACAACAATCGCTGCAAACTAACTCCTCCTAAACAATGTCAGGCGGGAAGGGGAGTTCTCTAATGTAGTGATTTCTGGGAATCCTAGTGTTTGGAGCCTGATTTAACATACAGTATATATTTTATCCGGTGGGATGCCTCTTTAATAAATACTACAGCAGTTATTGGCGTCATTGGCCTGGTCTCAATGTGTCTGAAATTATTTTACCTGTTACATCCAGACTTGATTCCTTGCAACCCAGTGCAGTGTCCTTTGACAGCTGAACTCGTTTTCTGGTCCTCCGAAAAATGAAAACGGCCTCCTTGTATTTTGTTATGAGCAACGCACTGATTCACGTTTCTCCAGCGTAGGATGTGATTAGTAAGCTCTGAGAATACTATGCTTTACAGTCACACTGTATTATTAGAAAAGGGATCTTTATCACTTTGCTTTTCTCTATGTAGCTTAAAAGGCTCATAGTTTGTGTTTTTTATACATTTTTTTGCAAACAAATATTGTGAAGCTTTAATTAATGCAAACACTGTGCTACATTTTATGTTCTGTTAATTCCCTCCTGCTCTGTCCTGACCCCTGGGGCTGTGGGAACATGCTAAATATTATAGAAACACAAATATCATGTCTACTGAAAAAAGCTAGGATTATTGCTTTTATTACTCATTAACTCAATTTATTATGTGGGCAAGATACTAAAAGACTTTTAAAGTGGTCATCTGGGACTCTTTTTTTTTTTTTTCCACGGGATTAAGAACTGACAGGCAGGTAGTTTTTAAAAGAACTACCTGCTTGTTCTTCCCGGCGCTCACTCAAAGCGATCACAGACTGCTCCTGCTGGTGACTGGGCATGACTGCCAATGTCATGCTGTTTGACAGCCACCTCCACACATTTATGCAGCAGGGAGCCGGCTGTCACTCAGTATGACGTCAACATGATGTCAGCGGAAGCCATAGAATCGCAGGCAGGAGCATTCCATGACTGCTTTGACTCAGCAGAGATTGGTGCTGGGAACAACAGGCATGTAGTTAGCAATTACATGCTTGTAAGTTCTTAGATCTATAAGAAAAAAATAAAATAGTCTCGGATAACCCTTTAATGATATTTACACTTTATTACAAAAGAATCTGTATTTATTGACATCAGTCCATATACTCCAGTTTCATGTAATATTATGTCCACTTCAGAGCAGTTCAACTTATATTTTATATTTCTGTACTATATATTCCTAAATCGCAAAGTACAACAAAGCTTATATGGATGGTCTGTAACTAACATTGATTTTAATCCTAAATGTCTGTCTATTGAAATAATCTACGGTAATCCCTTTTTAATACACTTCAATTAAACAGTTCCTATCGTTTCCTCACTATGCTATCTACCTGCTTTATTGTTACCTACTTCCGGTTTGATGACATTTTGTTTGTCGTCATGTACTGAGGATTCTCAAAGGGACAGAGGCTGCAGTTGTAAGGAGGTCAAGGGTATTAACCCTTTAAATGTTTCATTCTCTTTATGTGTGTAAATGTCTGCCTTTTTAGTTAATGTATGATTGACATGTACTTGTGTTATTTCTAAGATGTATGTTTGAGGAAGGTATAGTTATAGGTAGGTAGTGGATCCTAGGGTTCACTAAAGAAGGGCACTAGTAGTTTGGTATATTTGTATGGGGTAGATATAATTTGCGAGGGATCACTAATGGGGGCACGTTAGTGATCCAGTTAGAAAGCTAGAAAAAAGTCAATGCAGTATTTGGTTTGGTCACTAGAGGGGGGTATTGAGCACATCCAGTCCAATAGGGACAATAGGTTAGGGACTTGTTGCTAGGGAAAGATTGCCTCCAAGCGGGAATCTGTCAGGAAGATTTCCTCCAAGCGGAAGTCAGTCTGGAGTGGACCTTGCTAGTGTGAGGATGTCCACGTTCCTGGTCCCTGAGCATAGACAAGAAGAGTGAGGGGACCAGCAGCCCCTGAGCAGCCGGTAAAGGATTCACCGTGGTAGCGTGAGCCCAATGTGAGTGTGTTTACGTAGCGGTAGTCCAGGGGAAGAACCACTGTAGGAATGCTCAGCAGAAGAGGTCGTGCATGAGCGTAGTAGCGAGTGGGCCACCAGCAAGTATCCGGGTAGGATAACCAGAGAGGGGTGGACGACCTAGTAGATGTGTCATTCTTATGCTGGATTTAAGTGTCTCCAGGGGAAGAGATCGAAATGCTGTTTTCACCGGGCTCCTCTTCCCATCAATACTTTGTGGTCCATTCTGGTGTAGCAGAGGAGAAGAAGCGGAGTTGTGAAGAATGTATTGCTGGTATCGTGTAAGACGTGCTTATGGTGTCTTGGATGTGCTGTGTCCAGAGGAAAATAAAGCAGAACTATTTGACGTGATTCTGGACTCTGACTCTGATTGTTCTATATGTTCTGTCACTGGAGAAGAACACTCCAGGAGAATAGAGATAACAGGGGTAAAGAATGCAGCAGCTCCCAGTAAGTTCACCCCTCAGCCAACCCTTTACACAGTCACTGCCACAGCCTTTATCCCCCACCCTGAATCAAAGTGTCATCAGTGACATCCATTTCAGTAGCTGAGCTAGTCACTGCTTTACTGAGCATACATCAGTTGTCAATTCCGGCGTTTGCTTAATTTGAGCTTCCTTGTCACTGTGCGATATTATGTTCAATGCTCATTGACAAGCTCGCTCCCTCGCTGGCTCTAGAAGTGATGAAGTAGAAAAGAGAGCACACTCTCAGTGCACATTGTAAGGAGAGAAAGCAGGGAGCAGAGAATGCCCCCCCCCCCGCACACAAAAGTGATGTCACTTTTGGGGCGGGGCTGGTCTCTGCTTTCCAAGCTTGCTGCATTCTCTCCTTACAATGACACTTTTCATTATAGCCAGTGAGGGAGCGCACTGTCACTGTGCAAGTCCACCTGTTTTGGAGGTGGAAGTGGGGCCCATTACTTCTTAAGCCCCTGTGTGGCTGCACAAGTTGTACCAATGGTATGTTTACCCCACCTCTCAGATGTACAAAACTATAACTACTATTATACTACTGCTATGTACAAGAATGTTACTACTATAATACTGCCTCTAAGTACAAGAAGACTATAACTACTGTAGTACTGCCCCATGTACAAGAATATAACTACTCTGATACTGCCCCACATGTACAAGAATATAACTACTCTAATACTGCCCCACATGTACAAGAATATAATTACTATAATACTGCCCCTATATACAAGAATATAACTACTATAATACTGCTCATTTGTTCAAGAATAGAACTACTATAATACTGCCCCTATATACAAGACTATAACTACTATAATACTGCTCTTATTACGAAATTAAGGAAATATCATTAAATATAATAATGTAGAGTATAATAGATACGCTTTGCATGTGGCTAGTAGATATTAATGTACATTTTTAATTTTTTCCGATTTATACAATAAATGCAAGTAAATTTAATCGAGTAATGATGCTATTTTAATATCAACTTTCTAACTTATACATAGAATTTGTGATTGTTACAGTGAAGGTGAGGGCTGCGTGTCCCCCATCTTACAGGTCGTTGGACAGGATGTGCGTTTTGATTGTGTGTACTGAATTGTATATTACAGACTCTGCAAATGACTTTGTGCTGTCATTACAATAATCCCCTAAAGAGACTAATTGGTCTCGGCTCACTTCCAGAAACGTATGATTCTTTCCATTAAAAAAGGTAACCTTCTCCCTAGAGACGACTGGTGGAAAATCTCTGCCAATTACTTGAGAAACCTGAAGACAGTCGGTCTCAATGGGTCTCACATGGGAAATAGAAGGAGGCGGCTCCACTTAGTGCAGAAAAGGCTTTTTGTATTGCAGATATCAAGCACAAATATCATTGTTCTAAGATGACAGCAACAAACAATTGGACACTCGATATACATTATTTTTCAGCTTTTTTTTTATATTACGTTTAGCAAATTTTTACCTTTTAACACTCCTAAGTTTCTAAGTAATATAATCAATCATACTCACCAGCTCCAACCCCTATTGATCCAACAAAGGTTTCCCTGGTGCTCAGTGCCAGAAATAGAGATGAAGTCATGTTTCTTGGTAAGCTGACAACTGAGGCCTTTGATTGGATCATGATGTCATCCAAGGCAGTTTCAATGACGCCTCATTCAAGTCACTAGTGCTGGATTCACAGCCACACTGCTCAATAATGCTGTATAGTATCTTTCATGCTGCTGCATCTGCTTTTGAATATGTGCTACATAGACATAAGAGATTCCTGCTCTCCTGTCTCTGTGTGTGCAGTGTGAAAGCTAGT
>VIAB01000903.1:55623-73292 GCA_009801035.1 Oophaga pumilio
TAACGATGTCCCAGCGATCCCATCCACGTCGGATTGTTGGTGGGTTCGCTGGGACATTGAAGAGTGTGACAGGGCCTTTACCATCATAACTTAGTAAGCTGAATATGAAAACTTTCTGTATGATTATGTGCACGGATGATAAAATGTGCAGAATATGGTCAAAAATGTAAAAAAAATGCCAGGAAGTATAGACAAAAGACAAAAAAACATTGAAAAAAGTGATAATAGAGGATTTTATTGTTCTAAATTTATCTAGAGTTTATGATATTTAGAGACTCATTTTAGCCAGTCAGATTTGACAAATTATTGGAAACACCTTTTTTGTGTACCTTATGCTCCCACAATAACCCCATACCTACAAGACAGAATGATATCCATGCATTCATTAGATAAACTCAAAATCACATTATACAATTGGACGTAGTGTTTTCAGGAAATATTAAAATTTCTTTGCTCTGTGATTACCGCCTCTTATATGGTTCACAGCAAAGGGTACGGATGAGACAGACGCCACCACTAAATAAGAAAATGCAATCGCTTCTGGAAATGGCGAACATGATCTATTGTCGGCTGTATTACTACGGCTGAATCAGAATATGTAAATTGATGATGGCAGATCCACTTTAAAGTTTAAATGAATATAGAAATGAGATGACTGCACTGGATGACCTAGTTGGCTTATCTTGCTGCAAATTAAGCATCTGCCAAAAGGATGTTGTCTGAAAATCTAGACTCAATAAACCTGAGTATTAATGAAGAAAATATTTCTATGTTAGAATTGCAATGCAAAAAATGCAAAATAGTTGGATCCAGGTAATGATGGCAGAATAACAGGAGCAGAACGATGGCGGTTGCAGAGAGTGTAACTGCAGCTGGGCCCAAGGAGTCATGGGGCCCGCTGGCGCACAGCTGTTTTCAGCTAAAAGTGTTTCCTCAGATGCATTGTATGATGGTGCAGAGAACCACTGGCTCCCTGCACTGCAAGAGCAATACAGTCGGGCGGCATCCAATCAGAGGCCGACAGCTGATATTGCCGTCATTATTATAGGATGGGGGGACATTATTATAGGATGTAGGCCAGAATGAGGGACATTACACTAGGATGGATGGGACAGGGTGAGAGACATAATTATAGGATGGGAGACATTATTATAGGATGTGGAACATTACTACATGATTGGACACATTCTTACATGATAGGGGACATTGTTACTGGAAGAGGCCAGGACAAATAACATTATTACTGGATGGGGACCAGGATGAGAGACATTATTGCAGGAAGAAGGGCATTATTATTGGATGGGGGACATTATTATTGGATGAAGGACGTTATTGCAGGATGGGGGACAAGTATTACAGGATGGAGCAACATTATTACAGAGCAGGGGACATTATTACAGTGAGTGGCCAAGACAAAGGACATTATTACTGGATGATGTACACTGTTACAGGGTGAGCTCTAAGATGGAAGATGTCATTACAGGAAAGGGTCAGGATGGGGGGACTTTATTATAGCATGGAAGACGTTATTACAGGAAGAGGCCAGAACAAAGGACATTAATACCGGATGTGGACCAGCATGGGAGATATTATTGCAGGAAGGACCCAGGACGAAGGACATTATTACTGGATGGGGGCCTAGGATGAAAGACATTATTGCAAGAAGGAGCCAGGACAAAGGACATTATTATTTTATGGAGGACATTATTATTGGATGTGGGACAAATATTACTGGATGGAGGGACAATTATTACTGGATGGTGGGACATTATTACAGATCAGGGGACATTATTACAGTAAGTGACCAAGACGATGGACATTATCACTGGATGATGTACACTGTTACAGGATGGGCGCCAAGATGGAAGATGTCATTACAGGAAGGGGTCAGGATAGGGGACATTATTATAGCATGGTACACATTATTACAGGAAGAGGCCAGGACAAAGATCATTATTACCGGATGGGGACCAGCATGGGAGACATTATTGAAGGAAGGACCCAGGACGAAGGACATTATTACTGGATGGGGGCCAGGATGGGAGACATTAATACAGGATGGGGGTCATTATTTCAGGGTGGGGACAATTATTACAGGATAGGGGGGCATTATTACAGGTGCAGGGGACATTATTACAGTAAGTGGCCAGGACGATGGACATTATTACTGGATGGGCCCCAGGATGGAAGACATTATTACAGGAAGGGGTCAGGATGGGGGACATTATTACAGCAGGGTTGGGGTCCTTGGAGACTTTATTACAGGATAAAAACCAGGATGGAGAACATTATTTCAGTGGCCCAACATGCTGGTGGGGGCCCTGGTCCAAATTTTGCATCAGGGCTCATAGAACTTATTCTACTGCAACATCTTCAAGCCAAAAGCAAATCTATTTTGACTGCAGCAAAACTATAAGCTCTAGTCGACTCAGCATGACCAAACTGCAAAGAGCCATTGTGAAGTGAGCTACTAAGTAACGGAGAGATGTTCTCTTTAATGTGTATTCAATACCTGCTGTATCTTAATGCCGCTCGTTCAGCAATCCTATACTGATCCATTAGCCACCTTACCAAGGACTATGAATGTATTTCATTCTCATCTCCATTCTGAGAGGGTGGACCAGTGTCAAGAATACATGAAGTGCCAGAAGTGGTTTGGAGGAATATTTGTCCTTATATCTTACGATGTGAAAAAGTGAGAGGCCATTATGAAAGTTGCCTGTGATCTCATAATATTGTTATGTGATAATAACAATAATGTGCAGACGTAGAACTGGACCTCAGTGCAAATCTGTAAAAAGGCTCCCAACCTGCTTATGTGGTAGAGGGGCATTTGGGCATGGATGTGACTACTTCCTCTGCAAACACTTTAGATGTTTTAAAATATTGATTTGTGCACTTTACAAACAAATTAGTTCCACCTTTAGGAGTGTGCATTGCTTATTATGACATATGGAGAATAATTCCAAGACCACACTACACTATTTTGACCAATAGTTGCAGAACATAAGGTTAACTTGTGCTATTATGTCAATTATTTACTTTCAGCATATTTATATTTCTGGGGTGGATCATGAAAAAGCAAAATATATAGCAAACATATATAGCAGGGGTCTCAAACTGTATTCCTCGAGGGCTGCAAACCGTGGGTGTTTTCAAGATTTCCTTAGCATTGCACTAGGTGCTGGAATCATTATCTGTGCAGGTGATTAAATTATCACCTGTCCAATACAAGGAAATCCTGAAAACATGACCTGTGTGCGGCCCTTGAAGAATGCAGTTTGAGACCTCTGATCTATTGTGATAATCCAGCCCCAATAGTCTCTTCACATTGCATAATATGAAGCTCTATAGATGGAGCTGTGCCAGTGATGACTGGCAGTGATTAATGGCAGTGTATGATTGGATGCTGCTGTACACATAAGGCTGTGTTCATACTGGGCATTTTTGCTGTGTTTTTTTATGCTAATTATCAGCTGCTTTGTACAGTACCAGCAAAGCCTATGAGATTTCAGAAATCTTATACACACAAATTGTTTTTTTGTCATCAGTATTTTGTGCTTTGCTTGTTTTTTTGGACAGAGCATGTCACTTCTTTCAGCGTTTTTTCAGCGTTTTTCACCCTTTGACTTGAATAGGTGGTGCAAAAACGCTTAAAAAATGCAGCATTTTTGCTGCAGAAAAGTCAAGGACAGCAGGATGTGACCTCACAGTCAGCTTTGCTATATCTAGCTGCAGGTGTCCTTCATGACGGCACCACGAGTGTGAGAACTTTCTCACTCTCGCGGTGACGTCTGACAGGTTATAGGAGTTCACCCTGAGACACTGAGCAGTGGTAGCAGACGCTGCTCAGTGTCTCTGCTGGATGGCAGGCTGCATGGTTGCATTATGCAACCATGCAGCCTGCCATCTACATCTAGATGTAGCAGAGCTAGGCCCATCGTGGGACAAATGGATTATCATCTTCTCTGCGGAAAGGTAAGGAATATTGTTCTTTGTTATTTTAATTATCTTGCTGGGGACAATGGCGTTACTGGAATGGGTGATGCTGTAAGTATTGTATAATTAAGATTTATTAAAGGAGTCTGTCATTCTTTCAATTAAAGGACTTTATTCTGTGTGTTTTGATACAATATAACTATGGGGTTAGTCTTATTGACACCTCTCCATTACTAACCTCTGGGATTGATGTCACCTGACAATACAAGGGTGACATCAGCCCCCCAACTATCACGCTACTTGCCACAGTATCAGGGCAAGTGGGAAGAGTGAGGCTAAGTGCCAGAATTGGCACATCTTATAGATGCTCCTTTTCTGGGGCGGCTGAGAGCTGATGCTTTTAGCCTGGGGGGGTAATATCAATGGCCCCTTCCTAGGCTATTAATATCAGCCCACACCTGTCTTTCTAGCCTTTGCTGGTTATTAATTATAGGGGGACCCTAAGTCATTTATTTGGGTTTCCCCAGTGTAATAGCCAGTAAAAGCTAATTATACAGCTATGAGCAGGTATTATTAGCTTGGGAAGCTCCATGGGTATTACCCTCTTCTCAGGCTATAAACATCAGCACCTAGTCATCGGCTTTTCCTCTGCTGGTTAAGGAAATTATGAGGGAGCCCACACCATTTTTTTAAGAACATAATCTTTGAATAATTAAATACATGTACAGTAAGCTGCACACAGACTGTACTAATTATATATGTTACTGACATCTGTATATCTATTCTATGTATATATACTGTATGTAATCTATTCTCTCCTGTTGGGTTGCAATGGGATTTTACTGTATGCGGCTGCTGAATTGCCGGCTTTTCAAAGGACATCGGTGTGTAAAAATCGGACAGCAATCACATGGTCCGAGTGCTGTGTGATTTTTTTTCCAGTCTGATCGTGATCTACAGCTATGGTTCTACAGGAAGCAGTTTTTTTTTCTCTTGGGGCACTAAACTTTATCAGCATGCATAAAGAGACACAAGTTAGCCCAAAAAACGCAACAAGAATTTAGCAAAAAATGCGTTTTTGCTGCAGCTTCTTTCCTGCCTAGAAATCAGGTTTTTCTGAAGAAAAAAATACACAGCAAAAAGCCCAGTGTGAACTTAGCCTAAAAGTGGTTGTGGCAGTCCTTTCTGTAGGACCTCAGCAATCCTCCATTTATCACCAATCCTGTGCTTTTGCTGATAAAAATTCCATGTACTATGCTACAATATAACTTTTCTATGTTTCTTGGTGAATTGGTGCCATCATCATTTCTGCTCCTTAGATTCAGAGTACATCTCACCCGATGCAGCTAAAACTCATGAACTGAGTCGTTATACCTGCATAAAATGTCTAAATGTATGAAAATCATGTTGTCCAGAAATAATCCAACTTCATAAATTGAAATGTTTACAGGCATCTCTTGTTAAATATTCTCAGAATTGAAAGTTATCCCCATCAATAGGATAGATGATAATTTACTCATCCTCATCCCAACAATGCACATGATTTCACATGATTGATCTTCATTCATTGACTATGTTACTCACCTGACCTGGCTCCAGCCATAGTTCTTGCTTCCCTTTCTTATGCCCGACTCCCTCTGTATTAGTCCATGCTGAGTTTCTTGTTGAACCCGGCCAGCATCTGTCATCTCATCACAAAAGGCTTTTTAAGTTCCGCTCAGGCAGCCTTGAGTTGCCTGAGTATTCAGGCTTCAGGAAGTTTAGTACCGCTTGCAGAGGTTAGCCTCATCTTCCACTATACTCTGCTCTGGCCGAGTGGCTAATTATCCTTTCTGCAACTCCTGCCTGCATTCTAGCATCCAATCACTACTTCCTACCTCAGTTAACTGAATCCTGTTGCTATTGCTCTCCCAGGTCTGCTGTGTCAAGTGTGAGACAGTAAGGAGAATCGTATATGAGAGTCTTCATGTGTCCCCAAGGATGAGCATAGAAGCATATTAAACTCACAGGAGTGCATTGTTGTCACAGCCGCACCTGTGGTTGCAATGCAAAATAAAAGAGAGTGGAGATTTAATCAAACTACTTCACCAAGTCAGATTTAAGAAAACCTGACATGGGCTTTTATTTTTCGAAAAATCTTCCGGATGGCAGTGGTGCAAGTCTCTCCCTCCATTCCGGGTTTTGCAAGTGGCCCATGTCCACGATTCACATTTAAGATTTGAGTTGAGGTTTAGGTGTGTCTTGTTTGCAAGCGTCAGAGCAGGAGGCTCTATGCAAGTCAGGTCTATGTGAGACTTAACTCAGGCCAGAGAAGGCAAAGCTACTTACGTACCCTCGAGGAATACAGTGGTATTCCGCAACAGGCGGATACCATCGTTCTGGCTGCGAACCGGAGGATTAAAGTTCTGGATTTAGTTTGTGAGTTTGAAAATGAAGACTTTTATGTTGTACTAACCTAAGTCACTGCCTCTTTACCGCACTGTGTGAACACTGCTGAATTACACAAGTTACAAACTCATCTCTGCTTAGAAGCTCTGCTGAGTCAAGTGACAAGTTACAAACTTATTTTTGCTAATAAACTCTGCTGAGTCTAACTATAAGATTCAAACAAATTTCTACTGTTAATATTACAGATTGCATACACATCCCTGCTATTCCCGTGGATACCATATCCCTGCTGCAAATTCTTGATTGCATGTAAATCTCTGCCATTACTGTGATTAGTTGTTTCCTTGGTGCAAGACACCTGATTGCACATACTTATCTGCTGTTCCTGTATACAACAGTCCTCCAGCTGCATCTACTACCTCCAGCTTTGCTTGTCCATCTGTTGTCCTACATACTTTGTTGTCCTTGTCCTAATCCATGTGCCGTTGCCTCCAGTCCATGCAACCCAGCCTGACCTACGGCTTAAAGAATCCACCTTACCAGGTAAGCCCATAACTCCCATCGAGGTTTAGCATGACCATTTCGGGATTCTGAGCCCTGATCCCAGGATAGCTGATGGTCAAAGTTCTGGAAATATTCCTTTAAATGATGTTGGTTAATCACATGCTTTGCAAGGCGGTCAAAACACAATTCGATTGGAGTAGACAGTGAATACCCTTGCTTGATGTCCTTAGAGATAAATTGAGGAACATGTTGAAGGACTTTTGTTATTAGTCTCCAAAACCAAATCTCTCCGGCAGTGAAGAGTCATACTACCCGATAAATCTATCAAACATCTTCTCAATGTCCAGGTCAATGAAGTGAGACGGTGATTTGGAGGTTCTAAGGTGACAAATCAAGATTAAAATCCATCTAGTATTGTCAGGTCCCTGATGTGATCCAACCAACCTTACTTGGTCTGTGTCGATCAAAACTGGGAGAAAATATGTTAAATAAGGTTTTGTAAAGAAGACAAATTTAGAAGCTTTGGGTTACAGTGGGATCGGCATCATGCATGGGTCACCCTTCATCCCCCCTGCAGGGATGCTGGTGTGATAACTTACCTATACATGCTCCCCTGGCGTCTACTCCCTCCCAGGACCTGTGCACGGGACGTAGGTCTCCTGGGAGTGTGCTTAGGGCGCGCTCCTTGCCTCTAAAAGGGCCAGTGCACGCGATGCTAAAAACGTCCCCAGCTAAAAGCTGAGAGGCGTTTATTATTCAAGGCATCCTCTCCTATTGGGAGGTGCCTTATTAACTTTAGTAATCAGTATTTTTCCTGGTAGCTAGTTGTTATGTCCCTGTACCCATGCTCTCTGATACTATCTGCCCCGCTTACCTGATCCTGTCCACCCTGTCTGCACCTGTTCCAGTCTGTCCTGATGAACCCATATCCGTATCCATCCTGACTTGCCTAGTCCTGCTCCTGATCCGCCTGATCCTGCACCAGTGATCCCATACCTGTGGTCATCCTGTGTTCCTGTACCAGTCCTGCATGTGCCTGATCCCGCACCTGTCTTCCAGCCATACCCTCCTGCTCTCCAGTACCTGACCGGTCCTGCTTCCCTGCCCCCACTATCAGGGACTCTAGTGAAGAGTCAGTGGTTGCTTAGTTATGCCCCTCCTCGGACCGTGACACAGTGGTTCCAGAACCACGTGCGTAACACTTTGGCTCTGTTGGCCTACTTTGGGAATTGTTACTATCTGTGTTTCAAACATCTCTTTTAGTAGCTTTCCTTTATGGAAAATGACTTGGAAAAGGAACTTCAGATATCTGACTAAAATATATTTTTAAGTGATCGTGGAGAAGCCATGAGGAGCTGTAGCCTCTTAAGGGGAAAATACTTTCACTGCTGTAAGAATTTCATGTTTAGACAAAAGGGAATACTAAAACATCTATAGCACATGTAATGTTAAAATAGTAGGCTCTAAGTGCTTCTACTATATGGCGCCCTCTCCTCCACCACACGAAGATAGATACATGTTAATATGAAATTAAAGAACCATACCACTTATGTATATTTCAGGAGATATCGTTCTTACCTGAGATAATGCTATAGTTAATAATATATGGCTAACATTCAAAGACTTGCTTAGTTTTATTATCTCTGTCTTTGCTGACTATGAATTAGAAATATCTAGTCGGTAGAGTTGTGCAGTTTACAAGGAGGGAAGAAAACTGTAGTAAAATGGAAATGCTCTTTATCAGCTGCACTACAGACACAATGATCATCATTAGTTTTCTGAGATGGATATATATACGGCATATATATGTATGTATATATATTCCTAACTTTAGTTATTACTTGCAGTGACCTTCATGATTTCAGTCTTCATGCGTTTGACTTTTTTATGTCCTTCTCTCTACTTCCTTCTGCCTTAGAACTTGGATGTCCTTGGATCATCCGGACAAGATGCTCCTGTTACTCTAAAATGATGTCATTAAATGTCACAAAGTTATTTTGGAAACAATGTAATCAATTTGCACTATATGATGTCATCAAAGGCCATAGTCAAAGTCAACCCAAATGTAATTGACAGTGTTTATAAGTTGAAGCACTGACTTAAAGAGGTTCTCAGAGAAAAGAAAAGAAATAAATAACTAAAGGAAAAGTCCCGATAAATAAATTCCTAAATTCTTTTAACCGCTTAACGACTTATGACGGACTATGTCTGTCATAAGTTGGGTCCCTGCCTTTGATGCGGGCTCGCATTCTGATCCCGCATCATTCCCGACAGATGATGGCTGTAATATCCAGCCATCATCTGCCTCTTACAGCTGCGGGTGGAGTGAAGCTCCGCCTGCGGCTGTTAACCTGTTAAATGACTCTGTCAATTTGGTGACAGCGGTATTTAATGCTCGCCGACAGGAGGGGGCACCGTTCTATCCCTTCATCAATGCTCCCGCGACACGATGGCAGGACGCCGATGCGTTGTCATGACAACCAGGGGTCTTCTGAAGACCCCTGTTTCTGTAATCACTGTACACCTGTGAAAGCCAGCCTGTGGTTGACGTTCATTGGAAGCTGTGATTTCCTCTATATACAGCAATCTTGTGGCATTGCCCCATATACCACAAGCGATCAGATGATCGCAGGTTCAAGCCCTCTAAGAACACTAACAAATACAGTGAAAAAGTAAAAAACAAGTATTTTAAGAAATATGAAAAAAAACAAACAAAAAAATATAAAAGTTCAAATCACATCCCTTTTCCCTCACTAAAAATTAACCAATAAAAAAATTCACATATTCGCTACGTTGGTAAAAGTTTGATCTATCAAAATATAAAATAAATTAATCTGATAAGCAGCATAACGAGAAAAAAAATCTAAATGCCAGAATTGCAGTTTTTCGGTCGCTGTGACAGCAGAAAACAATGCAATAACAGGTGATCAAAACATCGTATCTACCCCAAAATTTTATCAATAAATTAATCGGGTCAGGGTGAAAAAAAAAGACCTCACCCGAAAATTGAAAAAATGACGTCACAAGCAAATTTTTTTTTTTTACAAAATTCTTATTTTCTTTTTACCACTTAAATAAAACAAAAAATATGTGTGTGGTATATGCATAATCGCTCTCACCTGGACAATCATATGGCCAAGTAAGTTGTTCCTAAAAGCAACACCGAAAATAAAAACAAAACCATTGCAGAATTGCACTTTTTTTTGCTATTTTGCCACACTTTTAATATTTTTTCTGCTTCCCAGGATATCATATGATCAAATGGATGGTGTCATTCAAAATTACAACATGTCCTGAAAAAAACAAGCCCTCACACGGCTATCTCGATGAAAAAATAGAAAAGTTATGGCTCTTGGGATGAGGAGAGGAAAAAACAAAAACAAAAAAAAATTGAAAAATCGCCAGGTCCTTAAGGAGTTAATTAGAAAATGAAAATAATTACTTTTTTCTGCCTCCTTGTGCTTGATTAATTGCTCCTTTGCCTGAAGTCACAAAGCATAAAGGGCTATTAGTCAAACAGGAGGCAGTAGTGGATGGGGAATAGAGCTGGAGTGACAGAGGCTTCAGATCTACCATAATCTTCCAGCCTCATATGTATAACAATGCAAACTCTGATTTCTCAGTAATGAAGGAAATAACTGACCATGTAAAGGTATTGCTGGACTTGTCTTTCAAAGAGCTACGTGCAAATATAAATAGTTTGGGGGTGAAATCTTGCTGATAGATTCACTTTAAAGGTATATAGTAGAATAGTCAACGATTCTCTAGAGAAGCTGAAGATAGTGTGAGCATGAAGATGTGCGCGTAGGCATGCAATGTTTGGGGAGTCTACCCCCTTTATCAAGTAGATGTGCGCGTAGGCATGCAATATTTGGGGAGGCTACCCCTTTATCAAGTAGCTTTGAAAAGTCTCTGTACTTTCAAATCACTTGATCCCATTTGATTGCTGATGTAATAAATAGGAAGTCAACAAAAATTATGTTGTCTCACCCTCCAAAATCACTCCAAAGTGCTAGCTACTAGTTATTCACTGACTATTGTCAGGGCAATCTGTCTTTGGCAGCAGAGATGCTGAGATGGATTACAAAAGGAGGAGGGTTTATGTCTCTTAGCTCTTGCTCTCCTGTCTGTCAAGCAATGTGCAAACAAAGCCGAGAAGGAGGACTTCAGTTTGGGGCAAGCAAGAAATTTGACAATGGCAGGAACCATTAATGCTGTCAAGTGATGGCAGTTCCGACTCATATAGTGCTGAGTGAATACTGATGAATACAAACCACCCACTCAAAATAAGTGAACGGCAAATGACAGAACATTAGAACGTTTCTGGACATTTTAGACTGGTATGTAAAACGTAAGCACTTTCAGCATTGTTGATGAGGTCTATAAATCCTTGCTTTTCTACATGTTTTGTGTGAAAGGACAGTTATGTTTGGCTGAGGGTATACCATAATAATTTAACTATTTATTAGTGTAATCAACAATTTGCTGGGAAATTTATGATAAACTGCACATTCCAGGATTCTAAAAAAACTGATAATATCACATTGTATCCAACACGTGGCAGAGGACGCACAGGTAACGTAGTTCAGACTTTCCCCTCTGTGTTGGCCATTTGGAAAAATAGAAAAAGGGCCACAAAGAAGGGAGCAAGAAGGAGAAAGTGACTGCAGAAATGAAGGCACCAGAATGTAATGTTAAGCGTAGAAGGTTCCTTTAAATCTATAGCAGAGAAATCTTCTATATCTTTGTACACCCCCCATAGTTATTCCCCTGTGAGCTGATATCAGCAGAATACAAGTGACATTTATGCTTTATAGCGTGTGCTCCTCTTTGAGGTACTGTACATAAAATATTAGAAAACAGCTTGAGTAGATGTAAATGCTCCCAATGGTAGAAGGAGTAATTCAAAACCACCACAATGTGGCCATAAGGAAGGGAAATTGCCTGCAGCTTGCCTGGTGGCCGGCTGGAGGCTGACGCACAACAGCTTACCTCCAGTTCCTACCAGAGACTGCCATACTTGGTAATATATAGCTTGCTGACAGTATATTAGCGCTTCCAACTGTATGTTCAGACTATATATTGGCTGATTGCTAATAATACTGATTTATGATATAACTAAAGTACATATGAAGATGAGACGCACTAAAATACTCAAACTGAGTTTTAAAGAGAATCTGTTGGTAGGATTTCACCCTCAAAACGATTTATATGTGCATGTAGCTCTTTCAAAAACAATTCCAGCAATACCTATACATGGCCAGTCCGTTCTTTCATTACTGAGAAATCAGAGTTTGAATGTATATGCAAATGAGGCTAAAGTGCTATGGTAGATCTGAAGCCTCTGTCACTCCAGCTTTATTCCTCATCCTGCACCGCTTTCTCCTGCTTCACTGGCAGTATACACGCCGTCTGACTTCAGTAAAAGGAACAATCAGTCAAGCAGGAAGAGTTGTGCAGATAATAGAGCTGGAATGACAGAGGCTTGTAGCTTGTAAGCCTCATTTGCATGTCAATTTAAATGCTGATTTCTCAGAAACAAAGGAACGGACTGTCCATGTAAAGGCATTGATGGATTTGTATTTGAAAGAGCTACATGCGAATATAAATAGTTTTGGGGGTGAAATTCTGCTGACAGATTCCTTTTAAACAAAACGTGGAATTAGTGGTATGACTGCTTAGGTGCTTGTCCCTCAAGATAAATGATGTCATTTTGTAGACTTTTAATGCACCAGGCATGAGAAATCTAGTGCATAAGTCAAAGGCAAATTAACCTGAATGTGCAATTGGGCTGCTTCTTCCAAGTGCATTGACACGCCCCCAGAGCACTTCCAGAAGTATTTGCTTCTACGCTAGCTTTCTCATGACTGGTGCATCGGATCTTTACAAGAAATGTATCATTTTTTTTTGGAGGGGGAAGGCTATCACCTATACAGCCATACCACTACTTCTATGTGTCCCCTTTAAAACAAATTTTCATAGGTAAATGACGAACAATAAAGTCAGTGTAATCCAATATAAAGGGTGTGAACACATTCTAACACACAGAGATATACGCGTAGACACCTAGCTCTTGAGGAGTAAAAGTGCAGATAACATTACACGGTGACGGCTGCTCAATTCTCTTCTTGGGAAGGTATAAATAGCTTATAACAGATTCTGCAAGGTGTGAGAAAGACATCTGATTTTCCGGGCTCCATATCTCAGGCTTTCCTATTGTAATGCAAATAAATACAGTGCAAACAGCAGCGTATAGAAAGCAATACGTCAAATAGAGGAGGGTAAAGGACTCCTGTGTTAACAAGAATTTTTTGAAAAGTATAAGATCTTGCTGACAAGCGGCATTAAATATTAATTCCTCAGTCCGCCGAGACCTTGTTACGCTCGTGTTTTTACCAGCACAGGTTTCTGAACAAAACCACCCAGCTGATTCCATCTCCCTGCTTTGTTCTAGCCGAGCTGCTAAAAAGCAACAGGAATATGCTAGCAGCTCGCGGGATAATTAACGTGTTACTTTTTGGGTAATACAGTAATAGTTATCTGGAAATACTGCAGAATATGCAGAGATTACAGGCAGGATACAGCAGCTACAGCTGGAATGACAAACATATTTCTTATTACAATGTATCTTTTCAGACTGTAGAGATATTATACTGCTTTATGTATTAATAATATCCTTTATGTAGTGCTGGGATACTGCACAGGCGGGTAGACAATGTATTCATTCACACTCTTCTTCGCTGCCAATGGACCTTATCATGTCATTTCCCTGCCTAAAGAAAGGTTTAAAGATTTCCCGCCAGTCAGACGGATAATCTGATATTTCTCTAATACTGAAATGTTCATCTCAAGCCACAATTCATGTAAAAAAAAAATGTTACTATCATCGGAACAATTAATTCATGGAAACCATTCCAGTCCCAGAAAAAAAACTATAGTATACCATTCATTTTATGGACTGACTCATATGAGAATTATTGATATTTTTTTTTTATTATAATTAAAGGTGTCAATCCCTGCTTAATCACATCAGTGCACCATAGGGAATAAAAAAAATGTATACTTGTCTTCTGCAGTGGCACCATTCCAGTGATGTTCCCGGCAGTGCATGCCACTGCAGCCAATCGCTGACCATTGATTGGCTGCAGTTTATCAAAATTCTGTAAAAGCGGACATCCACTCTTATATAGAAATAGAAAACACTGCACAACAATGTCACGTAACCTGCTGGATAGCACTGTGGGTGGGAATATAGATTGTTTTTGTTTCTGTAGGTACCTAAAGTGGTTAAGAAGGGGTAGTCCAGGACCAGACAACCCCATGTTCATGATCTTCAAATAAAAGATATACATTAGGTTGGGCAATCCATAAGTGTTGTTTCTACAAAATAAGCATAAATCACAGGACAAACAAATATGAGATACTTTGTATTATATGCTATAAGAAATGTGGCTCTTTCTCCACTTATGAGCCACGTTTTTTTTTCTTTCACGCTCTTGACTTCATCATTCACTCTGAAATTTGTCTTGGTCAAAACAAGATGGCCTGCCACTTCACTGAGAAATCATATTACAGCTGCTTATTGAAGTCTGTAGAGAGAAGGTGAAGGGAGAAGAAAAGTTAAGAACAGAGTGCAAGAGAGGCACAGACATACACAGACTGTGGTGCTGCTTCCTAGTAAGTGTTTATCTCACCCAAGTGCTGGATTCATAGCTACCCTGCTCTGTACTACTATGTAATGTCCTTCATGTCACTGCTGCTTCTGTCATTATTGTAGCAAGTCTTCATCCACTAGCTCAAAGTCAGCTGAAAATTATGGAACCTGCAGGGGAGAAACCTGATGAAAATACAGGAAAAAAATCATATTATAACCAGAAATAGTTTGATTGGTTAGGGTCTGACATCAGGACCCAAATCATTCAGAAAAACTAAGAAGTCACAGTAGTTACTGAAGCACTATGGTCCTTTAATGATTTTCCAAACACAGTACCATCATACGAGTGTTGCTATGCTATGTGTTGTGAATATGCTGGAGGCGGCTTCTGAGCTGGGGCTCCCTCCGGTGGTTGCTGAGGGTAATGAACTGATTAATGAATGGCCTTTAGCTGGCGCTGAATGGTAGGGTATAAGTGGCCTGAGTTCCCAGCAGCCTTGCCGGTTATCAATTGTTCCTTCTGGTCTTTCTTGAAGCACTGCTAGTTTCCTGCTCTCCTTCAGATAAGTGTTTTGCTGTTTTTTTTTCCTCTGTTTGATTTTCATTGCTGGTTTGCTGCTTGCAGTGGACTGCAGCCTGTCCCCTTTTGGGGGTCTGGCGCTGCAATTGTACTCCGTTTTTGTCTGCACTTTTGCTTTGCTCCTTTGTTACTTTTTATTTGCTGAATAGCGTTTTGTTACACCAGAGATCTGATTTAGGTGGATGAGATTGTGTGATCTCAGGTTTTTTGGCAATCAGAAGTGTTGGTATTTTTGTTAGGGTTTTTGTTGGATTGCAGTCAGAATTCTTTCCTGTACTTTTCTGTCTAGACAGATTGGGCCCCAGCGTTTGCTCATTCTATTTTCTGTCTGTGTCCGTGCTTTCTTCTTGTCTAACCGCCATTACATGTTTGGGGGCTTCCTATTTTCTTTGGGGATCTGCTCCTGGGCAGATAGCTTTCATCTTTCTGCCTTTAGGTGTAGTTATCTCTCAGGCTGTGACGAGGCGTCTAGGATCAACGTAGGAACGCTCCACGGCTACTTCTAGTTGTGTGGTTAGTTCAGGTTACTGCAATCCAATAGGTTCCAGCCTCTCTGGTGTTTTACCGCTTTTGCTATTTTTTTTGCTATTTCTCCTCAGTTACCGAAACACAACAGCTATGTATGCAACTCAAGTCAATTATGTGTACATAGTTACATACCTTTATTCTGCTGGTCCAGCGCCCAATGATCATATATTGATGGCCTACTGTTTTCAAAGGATACAAGAAAGTATTGTAGTTTGATGTTTTTCCCCCCACTCATTCCAAGGATTAGAGCCCTTTTAAATCTTTTGTGTCCACACTCCATTGCTTATTCAGGTACATGCAGCTACCAATCATCTTATAATAATCAATTCATTCTCATGTATTAAGGAAAATCCTAGTGTAAGAGGTTTTATTATTAGTAGAGCATGTGGATAAAAAGTGACTGTCTAGGTAAGCGGCGCTGCTTTTGTTGGCTCCATGCCACATTTGCATTAATATGTATTGTCATATACCTGTCAAATATCATTTATTGGGGTATAGGATGTAGAACCTCATGATAAAGAGCAGCAGTAGCATGCAAAGCTGTCACATAAATGTTCCAGCAAGTATGACAAGTATGGTGTAACATTTCATTCACACATATCTATCAAAGCCAAATATTCCTAGCATACTTATAATAAATGTTGCATAATAAATGTAATAATGGATCTTACGATGCCAGTCTGGCTGCTGTATGTGACATATCACCCTTCCCACAAATATATAGCAGTTCAGAGCTTTATGTTCACATTGGTTTATAGTTTTCTAAAAATTGCTACAATGTTTTTAATGAAGTAAAAGCTGGACAAAATCCAAAGGAAAGTGTAAAAAGAGTCTTCACTGGCAAAACAAAGGATAGGTTAAAACTATAGGATAGGTCAAGAATTAGTAGTAAATCCCTTGTGTTTTTCAGGTTGGAGAAGGCCAGAATGGGCTTAAGGCTGCATTTACACATCCGTATTATTATTATTTATCATTATTAAAGTGCCGTTTGTTCCATGGTTCAATAATTTTGAACAAAACGAGTCACAGACTGGTACAAGAGGAGAGAGGACCCTGCCCGCGAGGGCTCACAGTTTACAAGGCATGGGTGAGGTTACAGTAGTTGAGGGGAAAGCTGGTCGTGGAATGAGGGTTACTGCAGGTTGTAAGCTTGTCGGATGAGGTGGTTCTTCAGGTTCCTTTTGAAGGTTTCCACTCTGATATGTTGGAGTTCAAAAGTAGGGGAGATGAACAGGAGAAGTATGTGTATGTGATTGTGGGAAGAGGAGATAAGAGGGGAGTAGAGAAGGAGATCCTGCGAGGTTCGGAGGTTGCGTGCAGGTAAGTACCAGGAGACTGAGGCCTCTTTCACACATCAGTTTTTTACAATCCGTCAAAGTTGGAAAAAAACGGATCCTGTGCGGATTCTAAAAAAGGGATACGACGGATCAGTTTTTTTGCTCGATCCGACTGCCCTACCTAGTAATAATAATTGGAGCATGCTCAGTTTAAAAAAACGGAGTCCGTCGCTGAATTCCGTCATTTGACGGACAGCGATGGATCCTGCACCCATAGGCTTCCATTTTAGCCTTAGTCACAGATGTATAGAGAAGACAGGATGTGGATGGCTTGGTGTGCCATTAGTTACAGTTTTGAACTGGAGTCTCTGGGCAATGGGGAGCCAGTGAAGGGATTGACAGAGAGGAGAGACTGTGGAATAGCTGGGGGAGGGGGGTTGGTGGATTATTCGGGCAGCGGAGTTTAGAGTACATTGAATGGGTGCAAGAGTGTTAGAGGGGAGGCCACAAAGCAGGAGGTTGTAGTAGTCGAGGTCGAAGATGATGAGGGCATGGACTAGGGTTTTTACAGATTCTTGGTTAAGGAATGTTTGGATCTGGGAAATATCTTTGAGTTGGAGTCAGCAGGAAATGGAAAGGGCTTGGATATGTGGTTTGAAGGAGAGATCAGAGTCAAGGGTTACCCTGAGGCAGCGAGCTTGCGGGACTGGAGAAAGTGAGCAGCCATTGAATTTGATGGATAGGTCTGTTGAGGGGCGTTGAGCGAGATGGGGGAAAATGATACTGTATATTCTGTTTA
>VIAB01000903.1:103267-127689 GCA_009801035.1 Oophaga pumilio
TTCCACTTGTCAAGTGACGTAAATGTGAACAAGGGCTGAGGGACAGAACCAATTTTTTTTATTTTATTTTAGGATATTTGTTTTTTGTTTATGGGCAGCATGTTGCTTTGGAGCCTTCGGGTCCTCCTAGGTTTAAATTCCCATTGAGGACAACATCTGCAAGGAGTTTGTATATTCTCCCCATATTTGCATGGGTTCCCCTGGGTACTCTGGTCTCCCCTTACACTTCAAAGTCATACTGATAGGGAACTTGGCCCAAATGGGAACAGTGATGACATTGTTTGTAAAGTGTTCTGGTGAAATATGATAGGTCTATATAAGAAGGTAAAATAAATAAAATATCCACATTCTTTGCAAAATGGCAGTTGCAGAGCTTTTGCAGTGGCTGTTAATCATCAGTGACCTCATACCTAAAGGCCTTCATGATTGGCTTTGCTCTAGGGTGGAGAGCCTGCAAGTCTGAAGCCCGCCGACCCACTCCCAAGTTCAAGTGAATCTTGTTCTCTATCTTATGCTATATGTAACACGGAGAATGCCATTTAGGCAATTCAAATGAACTGGGAATTAGTCAAGTTTGAAAACTTTACAAATTTTCAAAAAGTTTGTATCAAACTGAATGCAGGCAGAATCAATTGTCTATACATACTTTCAATCGGCTTATGATGAAATTTCCCCTTGTGCATGTGTCTAAAGTAATGAAATTAGATTGTGAGCTCAATTAGGGACATGGATTGGTGAGAATCTGTGTACAGCGCTGCAGAATATGTTAGTCCTCTATAAACAATGGGAATGAATACACTACAACTCAAACGCTTATATTTACTGGTGTTGTATACTTTAGGGTAAAGAGCTCACAAACACGTTATGCCAGTGCTTCATTGGTGTTATGTGTCATGTTAGCTCAAAGTGCCTGAGACAGACCAGTGGAGTTGCTATAATCTTTATGCTGAACACATTTATTTAGCTTTTTATTGGTGTGTGTAATTCTAAAAGGGACACATCCTAATAAAAAATGACTGCTCTTCAACATCTCACTAAAAACTCATGTCGTATCATATCACTTCTCAACTTCGTAACAAAGCCAGATCTGAGCGTTCAAAGTGTTTACATGCCATCTGTAAGTCTCTGCAATCTGTACAATTATTTTTACAGCAAAAAGATTTGCTGAGGGAAACGAAGTATAATATTTTATGGCAGTGCTGTTTCTCAAACATCGCCGATCAGATCCAACTGTGACACATGCGTCTGCAAACTGCTGCCCACCAGCATATGTCTGAATCTGCAATCTTCAGTTCCACATCCGCCTGGTGCATTACTGTTCTTTATTAACGCTATAAAGAATTGCACAGTACTGATAGGAAACATTTCATTGTCTATCTATAGTATCTATCTAATATCTATCTATCTACGCCATGTGGGCCTAATAAAGTCCACCATTATTTTTTGCTAAATCTGGAGTACTGCTTTCCATTTTTTATCTTTATATATTTGGCAAGTATATGGATTAGTTGCCGGGAGGCCTGTGCACCCACTTGGTTGAATGTGCTGTTCCAAATCTTTTGCTCTAAATATCTATCTATCTATCTATCTATCTATCTATCTATCTATCTATCTATCTATCTATCTATCTATCTATCTATCTATCTATCTATCTATCTATCTATCTATCTATCTAATTAAGAAAATTTGGCAGCACTACCAAAAGAAGCTGTGTGCAATAAAACCTGTTAAGGTGATGTCCAAACCACCAATATAGAAAATAAGAAAAAAACAGGCAGCACTCCAAAAATTAAAGTGAAAAACAATGGATCAGTAAAGCCACAGTTTTTCACTTTAATTTTTGGAGTGCTGCCTGTTTTTTTCTTATTATCTATCTATCTAGAACATATCCAGAACATAACAGAGCCTCCTCTATGTTTCATAGTAGGGACAGTGTTCTTTTCTTGATATGCTTCATTTTTCAGTCTGTGAACATAGAGGTGATGTGTCTTCCCAAAAACATTCAATTTTTGTCTTATCTGTCAGTAGGACATTCTCCCAGAAGCTGTGTGGCTTGTCAATATGTAGTTTGGAAATTCCAGTCTGGCTTTTTATGATTTTTTTTCAACAATGGTGTCCTCCTTGTTCATCTCCCATGAAGTCTACTTTGGCTCATACAACGACGGATGGTGCGATCTGACACTGATGTTCCTTGAGATTGAAGTTCAGCTTTAATCTGTTTAGAAGTTTTTCTGGGCTCTTTTGTTACAATTCGTATTATCCGTCTCTTTGATTTGTCATCAATTTTCCTCCTCCGGCCACGTCCAGGGAGGTTGGCTACAGTCCCATGGCGCTTACATTTCTGAATAACATGTTCAACTGTAGTCACAGGAACATCAAGTTGCTTAGAGATGGTTTTATAACTTTTACCTTTAACATGTTTGTCTATAATTTTGTTTCTAATCTCCTGAGACAACTCTTTGCTTCGCTTCCTCTGGTCCATGTTCAGTGTGATACACACCATGTGTCATGTATAGTGTACAGTTCCTATAGCGTCTTGTGCTTGGGTGCGAGGAAAACACAGGAGACATAGGTTGAAATGAAATGACTTGTAGTACTTCATACAAGCATGCTGAAAAGTTCACACAGTTTGCAGGAACAGCGACAGGAGACACAGCAGGCCAGAGTAACTTCAAGCACTACAAAAAATCTCCAAAGCAGGTTCAGGATCTCTTCTCTGTACCGTAATTCCTCTGCAAACATGGATTCACCAAACAGCAGGTTTCCAGAGTCCAAAAATGTTCCAAGGTTCCTCAGTAGGGAATAGCTGGAGTACAAGTCCAAGGCTTCCAGGAGTCAGGTCACAGACTGACTGAGGCTTGATTCAGGAGCACTGATTGTTCAGCTGAGGCTGCTTAAGAAGCAAGAGGGAAGAATCAGGGTGGGAACATGAAAACTGGAAACTCCATATTAACTGAGGGCAAGAGCTGCAGAAAGACAGAAAGCAAAATGGCCGACGGAAAACTGAGTTTCAAGGAACATGTCAACAGAGACAAAGAACCTTACACCATGTCACCAAACAGCACAGTGAGAATCTGTAGCCCTCTACACAGGCCCACTCACTGATTCCAAGATTGTAGACACCTGTGATGCTATTTAGTGGACACACCTTGATTTAACATGTCCCTTTTTTTCATATTATCTTCAGGGGTACCATCATTTCTGTCCAGGCCTCTTTCATGAGTTTTACTTTTTTTTAAATTCTATGGAAGCAGGGTTGAAAAGCAATGTCTGACTTTCATTTGTTCATTTTCATATATTTTTGATTTATTATTCTTTTTGTCAGATTCAAATTATTTCTGTGACCATTGTGGGTTTTTCTGTCATTAAGCGAGGGATACCAACAATTTTGACCACGTGTGTATCTAATATCTATCTATCTATCTATCTATCTATCTATCTATCTATCTATCTATCTATCTATCTATCTATCTATCTATCTCATTAAGTATCATTCTATGTCTGTCTATTCTGTCTATCTATCTTCCATCTATCATGTATCTATATCTCTATCATTCATCTATTATCTATCTGGCTATTTATTTATCTATTTATATCGCGATGCACATGTGACGTTGAGACAGGCTGTCTTATCAACAGAAGAGTCGCGGACACCGGCAGGCAGGTGATGGTTTTCTGGCCTCTCTTCCAGCAGCCATAAAATACTGACATGACCACTTGACCTGGTTCTGTGAATTGTTTTGCACCATCTCTAATGACCACACCAGTACGTTGTTTTGACTTACAAAAAGTTGTTTTCAATAAAATGTAATAATAATGCTTTGAATCGATTGGACTGGTCTGGACTTGGTTATCATTGTGTGATCTGATGGAATAGGTATTCTAGACAATTTAATCCTTGAATTTAATAATAATTTAGTATAAGTGCTTTTCTTCATTGGCCAATATTGTGTAATGGTTCCCTATGTCAAGAAGCCAAAAAATCCATTTGAATGCCCAAGCTTGGTGGCTGGGCCCCACATATCTGCCTTATCTTATGAAAATCTCAGTGGCCATGTACATATTTTCATGTATTTCTCTCTTTAACAATTATTTTAGAAGGGTAAGTAAAAGTTTCCCAGACATTGTCTTACAATTCTTTACTTTATCTCACATAGGTTACATATTGGAAGGTCTTCTGAACCACTTAGTGGTAAGATAAACTTTCTTTATTTAGTGGGAACCATTAAAACAATGAGCTGTGCAGGAGACTTCATGTACAGAGCATTCCTGACACCTACAACATCAATTAAAGACATAACTCAGAATCTTCTTTACACAGAATTAAAAGCTCGTATAAATTATATGCGTCCTAACGTGGACAGGATCAGTTGACTCCAGGATCCTATTCATTTGTGTGTCTCTAACGAGCTGATTTACAGTCATTTTGTCCTTCTTCATTAAGAATCTTTATATCTGTTCATCTCCATTCGGCAACGGTGTCCTTTAAAGGTTATTGAATCAATTGCCTGTTTCCCTGCACATGAAGAAGTAGCCATTTGTGTGGTGCTCAGGTCTTTGCAAACATAAGTAATATGGAGAGCTTTTCTTCGACTAATCTCAGTAACCTATATTAATGTGGAGAAACAGTTAAATAGTGGGAATGGACACCCAGGTTAGAGAAATGGACTTCCCTTGTATCACATGTAGGTGCTTATAGTTTGTATTGCACTAAGGTCCTCTTCTACTTCAGACTTAGATTAGTAGATAAGCCATAAAGGTATTGAGGGTGCATTAAAGGGATTGTCCAGTTTCAAATGTTTTTAGCCTTTAGGCCTGCAGAATTTTACAATAACAAACAGAGATTTTGCTCAACCCTCCCAAGCAAGATCCCCACATGCTTTCCTCGTGCTGTTCCGGTCTTTCTTGATGGTCTGCAGTGGTGAGCTACAGTCAATCACTGAGTCGCTGAGCTCAGTGATAGGCTAAAATAGTGACATTGTTTAGACAGCTTAGTGGCTCACGAATTGCCTGCAGTGCTGTCAATGTTACGTCACCGCTGCAGCCTATCAACAAAGACCAGAACAGTTTTGGGGAGGCATGTGGGGATCTAGCCTGGGGATTACTGAGTAAAAGCAAAAGTTTGTTATTTTATAGGTCTTTGAGCCTAAGGGCTAATAGCATTTGGATTGGCAGAACACCTTTAATACACCCACAATACTTCATTGACTTATCTACTTTTACAGACTTTGGAGGCTAATACATTTAAGCATATCTCCAAACTATACTGGATCCAGGAGGACTGTCTCAAATTGGGGTAGATGTCTCGTTATCCCGGGAAGTGAGGGCTATGTTATAGCTTCTCAAGTTGGGACAATCTATGTAGCACAGCAATGTCTGTCTCCTGGCCAAGCAGACACAGATGCTGCTGTGATCCATCAGTTCCTACTTTGGGGGAGGGGACGAAATCCATCTGTCTGTGCTGTCGGTACTGGGTCACGGCGGTTCAGAGTGCTGGCTGAGTCTGATCGGGTGTGCGCGCCAGCATTTGTCAATTGTTGGAGTTAATAATATTGATAAAAAGGTTCATGACCGCAGTTGGGATGTTCAGCCTGGTATGGCTGGGCACTGATGAGGGTCCCTGGGAGTTAGATGGTGAGGGACAGTGCCAGATGATTAACCCCCTTCCCAAATAGGGCTGGCTCCCAGGGGAGTTGGAGCAGGAATGGTGCAGCAGAGAATAATCAGCCTTAGACAGGGCAATGATCAGTTGGTACCTTTTACTTCAATTCTGCAATCAGTTCCAGAAGTTTCCATACAGTTCACAGGGTTTTGGTTAGGTCTGCATGGTGAGAGTTCAGTTTCTCTGCTGTGGCGTAGTGTAGCCTTCCTGCTGCTAATTATACCTATGGTAAAACGATTCCTTGGATCCTAAGTGATCCAAGGTAAACAGTTACTGGATCCGTGATCCCTTCTAGCGAGCAGGTAGCTCAAATCTGTGGAAAACACTTTCTCTTGCAACAGTGTCCCTGATTCTATGCACTGCTGAACTCCTGAGCAACAACACACTACTGGTCGTTATACGAAAACCGAGCAGTTTTTCAGTTTAGCATGGACCCTGGAAGTCTCTGTGCCCTAGGGACTGATACCCTGCCTCTTGCAGCTTGTTCTGGCAGAGAGGGCATGCTCCTGTCTTCTGCCTGCGGACCTCCATATTGCTATTTCTTTCCACATCTTCACTGCTCCACACATTGCAACTTCTCAGAAGCACCTCCTCCCCCCTGAGGGATCGTGCACATTTCCTGGTTCAGACAAAAGTGCATAATCTCCTAGTAAGGGATCAGGTAAAATGTGTGGAAGCAGTTATAACAGCAGAGAACTTAAGGCACTGTCACACTTAGCGATCGCACCAGCGATCACGACAACGACACAACCTGGCGAGATCGCTGGTACGATCGCTATGCGGTCGCTAGTTAGATTCCAAACACAAAGATCTCATCAGAGATCAGCGATCTGTATAACGACCTCTGCGGTCGTTGGGAAAACCTAGTCCCACCTGCGACGCTGGTAAAGTCGTTCATAAAGGCTGTCTCAGCGAATCAGGCTCACCAGCGGGACACCAACGACCAAAAAACGGCTCAGAACGTTCATGAGCGATCAGCGACATCTCAGCAGGGGCCACATCGCCGCTACATGTCACACACAGCTAAGTTGCTAACGAGATCGCTACTGTGTCATAAAATCTGTGACCCGTTAGCGATCTTGCTTAGTGTGACAATACCTTTAGCCCTCACCATAGCTTGCAATACAGATAAATTATCTTACACAAGCAGGCATTTTGTGGCACTACAGACACGAGGGCCACATATACAATATTACATACACACAAACAAATTAATTCTCTGCTTTCTTTGAAGTCTAATCTTTTCCGTGAGTCCTGCAGGGGAGGCAGCAGTTTTAGCTGTGGTGGGAAAATATTTTCTGCCTACTTCTCTAAATGATGCGCTTCTTCTTTAGAAGCACATTGTACTGGTACATAGAGATACATCACTTTACATCAGTCAATCGCTATATACTAAATACAGTACAGACCAAAAGTTTGGACACACCTTCTCATTTAAAGATTTTTCTGTATTTTCATGACTATGAAAATTGTAAATTCACACTGAAGGCATCAAAACTATGAATTAACACATGTGGAATTATATACTTAAAAAAAGTGTGTAACAACTGAAATTATGTCTTATATTCTAGGTTCTTCAAAGTAGCCACTTTTTGCTTTGATGACTGCTTTGCACATTCTCGTTATTCTCTTGATGAGCTTCAAGAAGTAGTCACCGGGTATGGTTTTCACTTCACAGGTGTGCCCTGTCAGGTTTAATAAGTGGGATTTCTGGCCTTATAAATGGGGTTGGGACCATCAGTTGTGTTGTGCAGAAGTCTGGTGGATACACAGCTGGTAGTCCTACTGAATAGACTGTTAGAATTTGTATTATGACAAGAAAAAAGCAGCTAAGTAAAGAAAAATGAGTGGCCATCATTACTTTAAGAAATGAAGGTCAGTCAGTCGGAAAAATTGGGAAAACTTTGAAAGTGTCCCCAAGTCCAGTTGCAAAAACCATCAAGCTCTACAAAGAAACTGGCTCACATGAGGACCGCCTCAGGAAAGGAAGACTAAGGCTACTTTCACACATCAGGCTTTTTGAATCAGGCGCCATCCGTCCTATGCCTGAAAGGACGGATCCGGCGCTGATTTAAAAAAACTGATGGAACTGATCAGGTTTTTTCCTGATCCGTCCTGACCTTTTCAACCCGGAAATATAACATTTTCCATGTTGAAAAGAGAGAGAGAGAGAGAGAGAGACCTCGGACTCCGGATCAGTTTTCTGACGGATTTGTCAAGAAACTGGTCCGGCACCATAGACTTTCATTGTTTCCGGCCGCCTGAAGTGCCGATTCAGGCACTGTCAGGCGTCTCCGGAAAAAAAAAAAAACGTTACAAAAACCGTCTTGTCCGGCCGCCGGAATGTACAATTCCGACGGATCCGGCCAAAAACGGATACAACGCAGGGACATCAGGCGCGATCCGGCGCTAATGTAAGTCAATGCTAAAAAAACGCATCCGGTACCGGATCCGTTTTTTTAGAAACACGCCGGATCGCGCCTGATTCAAAAAGCCTGATGTGTGAAAGTAGCCTAAGAGTCACCTCTGCTTCTGAGGATAAGTTTATCCGAGTCACCAGCCTCAGAAATCGCAGGTTTACAGCAGCTCAGATTAGAGACCAGGTCAATGCCACACAGAGTTCTAGCAGCAGAGACATCTCTACAACAACTGTTAAGAGGAGACTTTGTGCAGCAGGCCTTTATGGTAAAATAGCTGCTAGGAAACCACTGATAAGGACAGGACTTTTTTTTTCCATCAAGCTGTGTGTGGGCTTGTTTTCTGCCTGGTGAGCTGATGGTTTTATTGATATCAATTTGGGGTGCATACAACATTTTGACTACCTTCTATTGCATTCTTTAAGAAATTATGGTAATGTAACCAAAGAACTCAATTCTGGTAAACTTTTATGGAATTGACAATACTAAATATATCTATTGTTTTCATTTCTATATTTTTAACTTTAGAAGTGGATTGGTGGAAAGATTTGGTGACGTCATGTCTGTAGCCCATGTGACCACGGCAGCTAATCTGTGTTCAGTGATTTACAAACATGAGGCCACCACCGCAGCCTGTAAACAAAGACAGAAGCAGAAGAAGGCAGCCAGCAATACAGTAAGGGAAAGTTAGTAACTCATATTATATTATTTATAATTATAACCCATGCACGCAGGTGGTGAAGAGAAGATTGAAAGTGGAACGCCCTTATAAGATGCTCCCGTCTGCCCTTGGTCCAGGGAACGTTGTGACGTTCAAAGTTGCATCATGCCTTGTCCGGAGGGTAGAGAGGAGCACTGAGGAGACAACTGGAAGTCAGAGAGAAGCGCTGAGGGGACAGCCTGAGGTCAGAGGTGAGCAATGAGGAGATGGCCTCAGCGTGAACTTATAAAAACAAGAACTTTGCGTGTGGAATATGGTGTGAATCTTGCTAAAAGTTGATGGACCTCATTATAGTGGGGACACTCAGGATCTGCTGGTGTGTCTCTAACGCCAAATCTGTCCCCAGTTTGTTTTCCGTTACTCTGTTTCGATAATGGGACAAGACAATGGAAGGGTTTAGCAGTAGTGTGAACACAGTCAAAAAGGAGTTATCAATCACTAATACTTTTTTTTAATGTGGGACTGTTAGAATGAAATGGTAAATTGGGGTCTAAAATTTTGCATAATCTGTCCCTTTTTGAAAAATGGGAGGTATTCATTTAAGCTACTCGTCTAAATAATGTTTGACGTGTGTATCACAAGCATAGCAATTTCTAATAATTATAGGGATTAGATTTTCTTCAGGTAAATATCAAAGGGAACTTTCCACTATGATATCATAGTAATTTGCCTTCATTTAAATATCTCAATATTGTTTACTTTGACCAAGATACATACATCCCTCAAAAGTTAAGTTTTAATATCTACCGAAATCCCAGCAAATTCCACCTAGAAATGCTCTGTGTGTATGGGCTGGTTGCTAGGTTTTTGGAGGAAGCTGTTAGAGGGCATGGTTGGAATTTTTGCTTAGACTTTTAAATGTTAAATTGATTTGATTTGCAAATTTGCATCATGGTCTGGGCCGTGCAAAATGCATTGAGAGGTAATTTTTTCTAATTTGTTCCGATCAACAAACAATCATAAATTAGGTGGAATTAAGGAATCTGTCATCATATTTCCCAATACATACTGCATACAATAATAAATAGATCTCTTGGACTTGTTGAGAATGGGGTACTTACTTTTAAAACCAAGTCATAATGGCAGCATATAACTTTTTAAAGTTTTCCCTCCAAATTTAAAATTAACATTTTATGTGTCCTTTCAAATTGGATTACACAAACAATTTTATCATGGGATTTTGAAGAAAGTACAACAGTCTCATCAGGTCCAAGAAATCTATTTAACCCCTTCACCACCAGAGCAGTAAAAAAAAATCACATTGTTCCCCCAAAATTGTTATTTTAGCCCCAATTTTTTATTTTTACAAGGATAGCAGGAGAAAATGGACCCCAAAATTTGTTATGCAATTTCTCCTGAGTACGCAGATACTCCATATGTGGTCCAAAACTACTTTTGAGGCACAGTGCAGGGCTCAGAAGGGAAGAAGCGCCATTTTGGAGTTCACATTTTACTGGACAGGTTTGAGGGCACCATAACACATGGGTTTGAGGATGCCAGAACAGCAGAACCCCCATCAGAGACCCTATTTTACAAACTACACCTCTCAATTTGTCTAGGGGTGCAGTGATCACGCTGACACCACAGTTGGGTCACAAAATTTTGTTACCATTGGGCAATTAAGAAAAAAATAATTATATTTTTACCACCAAATTTTTGTTTTCGTCCCAGATTTTACATTTTTGCACTGGGAAATGGGTAAAAATGGAACCAAAATGGGTCTCACAATTTCTGCTGAATGTACAAATACCCCATATGTGGCTTTACAGTACTGCTTAGCCATATAGCGAGACTCGGGATGGACAGAGCGCTGTTGGCAAATAGCACCGCATCCCTCCCGAGTCTCGTCGTATGGCTAAGCAGTACTGTTATACAGGAAGCATCCTGGAGCACAGAATTTTCTATAATAGCTAGTGGACTGTATATACAGAACCCCTAAGTGCTAGAAGAGAATAATCCCCCCCTCAAGTGACCCCATTTTGGAATTTATACCCCTTTGGGAATTTATCTACATGTGTAGTGATGACTTTAACTCTATGAGAGTTTTCCAGAAACAAGCTTTCTGGAAAAAAGAAAATTGTTACCATCTTTTCAGTTAGCCATTAAAAGGTATCAACCACTGAGGACTCTCAATTCTAAATATTTTTCTATCTACTGGCTAACACGGTACTAAGATATACATCTTTCCTGTACCAGAAACAAGCAGCAGTTTCTGGAAAACTTTGTTTACATTTGTCTTTTTTATCACGTTTTATTTCACTTTATGTTCGGCGATATGATGATCAAGCATTGTTTTTTGCCTCTTGTTTTACTTTATTTTGTAACATTTATTTATGGGTATAATATATTTTTTTTAATTATTTTTATGATTTTTTAAAAAATATTTTACAATTTTTTTTTTAACTTTTTTACCTACCGTAGTCCCACTATGGTACTTTCACTTTCTGCAGTCTGATCGCAGTTATATGGTATATAAATTCAGGAGCACTGCTTTACCTTTTAACCTGTCAGCCCTGCAGGCACTGCGCATGATCTAACTAACTTCCTGGTGCCTGGTGACCTGGATGTCATCATGGCAATGTCATCGCTGGGTCTTTGATTCAAGGGCAGAGGGGAATTCTTCCCTCTGCCGGCTCGCTAAATGCTGCGATTGCAGCATTTAGGGTGTTAAAGTGCCGGGAGCGGTGTGGGCACCGTTCCTGGTACTGAGAGCCGGGTGTTAGCTGTAAGAATCAACTGACACCTGGCGGCCGTCGCCCGCACACAGCCCCCTGAGCGCAGGCAATCGCCATGACGTTCGTGTACTGCATTAGTCAGTAAGTCCTTCCCAATCATGACGTACATGTACTACAAATGTTGGGATGGGGTTAGTAACCTATTAATAATGTGATATCTCTTGACAGGTTTGGAGAAAAAATCTCCATTAAAATCTTTGATTCTTCACCAAAATAGAAAGAGTGTAAACAATGTCATAGTAAATCTGCCATTTTTTGCTCTGAAATCTTAGGGCCCACAACAAATTCTGTAATTACATTGACCTATTGGAGTCTTGCAATGAACGTCCGTGCTTATACGGTATGTATATATCAATCTACTATATGTATATTGCTATATAGAAAAAGATGACTGTGTTTCCAGATTTGTCAACTTTATATAAATGACATCTACCTATATGGTTCCAATGTTTGCGTAGTACTAGACCTTGGTCACATAGTGCAGATTGGGTTCATTTTTGAGCCAAAACAAAAAAAAATAATGCAAGCAAAAATTCACAAACTTTGACAACATTGTACTTTGGATTTTTTTCGGCACGTTATAACACATCGATTGGTACCCAAACCAAAGGCCAGTCCCACCCTGTAACCAGAATCTTCTTTGCTGGCTGTGTCTGGACAGCACTGGAATATTTGTTGACTTGCTCTTTTGGTGACATCTTCTTTTAATAAGATGAATCTGTCTCTCAGCTTCTTTTTTTTTTCCTTTGCTGCTGGCTACGCTTACTTAAAGTGTAAAATGTCAAACTTTAGCATGGATGACAATCTCCCTGTGGGCAGAGAATCAGCCAGTGTATTATTAGCTGCTGAAAAGCTGGAGAGATCACCAGCTCTTTATGAGGTCGGAGAGGCTCAGAAAACCACTGGCAGGTGAGTTTAACCCTTGGATTACAAATATTGTAAAAAAACAAAAAAAAAACAAAAGAAAAGAGAAAATACACAAGAATGAAAATCTCTGAATCTGAGAACATATGACAAAGACAGACATTAAGGGGTAAATAGTTAGGCTGAGCTTGTTGACAAGTGTGGAAGACGCCTCTCTTTTTTTTACCATCTGGCTCTGAAAAATTGGAATATGCGTTAAATTTACAAATTCCTCCCTAACTCTAGGACTTTGTTGGGCTTTCCGTTCTTGATTTTTTTTCATGGGACAACAGTTTTGTTCAACTGAAGGTCCTAGTGTTTGGATTTGGGTGATGGTGGGGACTCATTGGAAGGTAAGTCATCTCATGACAGTACTGTCTATTAAAATCATTGGACATGTATTCCATTGTGATTTTAGGTGCAGTTCTTCATTAATAATTGGGCATTTTTTCTATATTAACAATTTTAGCCTGCAAGAATACCGCTTTAAATTCTTCTCACAAAGCTGTGATTTCTATTGTTGCTGAATCGAAATTCTCACTCCATATTCTCTCGACTATCCTTTCAAAATTTGACATTTAACTTGAGAAATGGAATTGCATGGCTAGCAGTGTCACGTCAGGTAGACATGAGGAGACTGGAGGAGAAATAGGAGCGGTAATCCCCAACTCGGCTAAGAATTCACAGGCTGAATGTGCATTAAAAGGCTCTTTATTCATACAACGCGTTTTGGAATATGGTCGCATCAACGATCGATTCCAAAATGCGTTGTATGAATAAGGAACCTTTTAACAAACTTTCAACCTGTGAATTCTTGGCAGCGCCAGAGATTACTCCTCCTGTTTCTCCTCAAGTCTACTCATCTCTCTTCCCACCCGAATGTAGGTCAGCGGTCGCAATGCAACCTATCCATTTGCCCTACGATCAATGGAGTTGAGCCAGGTCGCAACTCGCTCAGGTGAACGTACACTTCTATTTCTCCTTTTACTCTTGCTTTGACGTATCACATTTGGAGCGCCTCTTTCTTTTTTCATTACGTAAGGTAGACAGGTATTTTGAGATAGTGGATTACAATGTCACCAGTAGTCAATTAAAGGGAAACTCTGCTTTGTAGCCACTTCAGAAATATTATGCAGTTAAAGCAAATCTTTAAAATAATGTCATTACTTGGAAAATGTAATTATTTCTGCAAGTGACCTGTCAATTTTCTACTCTAGGTGCATTTTGGGATATGTAGTTGACCACCCGTAGGCCACACTTCTGCAGAGGCGTAACATTAAAGGTACAGCAAAACCTGAAAGTTTTGTGTGCAAGTAAGAAATGTCAGTCAGTAAATGGAACGATTGGATGTAGAAGTATAGCAACTCTCATTCAGCATTACTGTACAAAGCATGACATATAAATGTAACGATTAAATTTGAGAATTGCCTCTTAAACTGTAGCACATTTTTCTTCTGCAGATTCTGGCCATCTTCATATAATTCATTTATTGGACAAAGTGTCATTTTAATTACATTGCTTCATCTGAGCCATTATTTTTGCAACAGTTGAAGTATTTCACTTGGCCAAAGATCCATGTTCTTCTAATGCACTTGACAGACATTTGGATACAATTTAACATTGCGACTATTAGACACAATTATGTATATGAAATACTTAAAATACTTACAATTTGAAAAGTAGATGCAGGATTAAAAGGGTCGAGAAATTTCAATGAAAACTGTTCATGGGATGTGTCATAGTGTAATATAATACAGCGACGTATGTCTGGTAAGTGACCTTTATGTCATTGTTCTTCATATACTGTTATGTCCCACCTTGCCTGCTGTAATGACTAACATGCAATAGGATGTGAAACTACACTGTCTGCGGAATTATTAGGTAATTTGTATTTTTGATGATTAATTTTATTATTGAACAAATACAGAGCTGTCAGTCTATCCAAAAGTTAATAAATTTGAAACCTCAATATTTAAGAAAGAAAAAGTGAGGTTTTGTCTTTCTTTGGGAAATATCTATGTGTGCAGAATTATTATACAACTAAATGAAAAATGTAAATTTTCTCATCCCATCCATCTGGTCCATCAAGAGTCACTCTCTTCTAATCAGTCCATAAAATCTTTGAAATATCTGTCTGCAGATATTTCTTGGCCCAGTCTTGACGTTTCACCTCCTGTGTCTTGTTCACTGGTGGTTGGTTTCAGCCTCCTTACCTCGACCATGTCTCTGAGCACTGAGCACCTTGTACTCCTGTGCACTCCAGGGAGGTCAGAGTTCTGGAATATGACAGCACTGGAGGATAATGGCTTTGTGGTCGCTTCACGTTTGATTCTTCTCAAATCTTTGGCACTTAATGTGCATCTCTATTTCTCATCACATTTTTCGCGACTCTTTTGCCTATTTGCAACAAAACTTTTGATGGCTCTGTCGTCACACCCCACTATCTTAGCAATTTCAAGACTGTTGCATCCCTCTGTAAGACCTTTAACAATTTTTGACTTCTCAGAATCAGATAAATCCCTTTTTTGACCCATTTTTCCTGAAGAAATCAAGTTGGCAAACTCTCCATCATTACACAAATACATATTACAAAAATGACGTCATTTTTGCCAGAAATGACCACAGCAACATTTCTGGCAGTTCTAAAATGAACCAAATTTATTAAGAGGTCACGTTAAAGAGTAACCATCATTTTAGTATTTACTTCATAAATAGGGTTGAGCAGACCTGTAGCAGTTCGGGTTCTGGTACCTGCCCCAAATTTTATTCCAAAGTTCAGTTCGGGTACCAGACAGTTATAATGTAAGTCTGGTTTCCACTCCAACCTCTGCACCTCACATAGTTATGCCCTTGATTGTTCTTCATCCCAGGCTGCTACTTCTCTACATGTCCTTGTTCTGACAGAGACTTACCCAGCAATGGACAATGTATTTAGTCCCTTATGATTTCTCTCAAGAGGATGTTGTTATTTAGGAACCCAATTTACTCTCTGAAATGAGAGATGTCCTTTAAGAGCTAAATGGAACTTTACAAGAGCAATGGAAGAATAAAATCATATTCAAATAAATGCTGTGCATCACTTATCACAGATGGTCAGCTATTATAGATGTAGACTGAAATTATCTCTGGAAATATGGAAATTATTTGTAAATCTTACTATGATATAAATGTACAGTTGTGCTCAAAAGTTTACGTACTCCGGCAGAATTTTTGCTTTCTTGGCCTTTTTTCAGAGAATATGAATGATAATACCAAACTTTTTTCTCCACTAATGGTTAGTGGTTGGGTGAAGCCATTTATTATTGAACTACTGTGTTTTCTCTTTTTAAATCATAATGATAACCCAAAACATCCAAATGACCCTGATGAAAAGTTCACATACTGTGGTGATTTGGGTCTGATAATATGCAGAGAAGTTGACACAAATGGGTTTGAATGGCTACTAAAGGTAAAATCTTCATCTGTGACCTGTTTGCTTGTAATCAGTGTGTGTGCATAAAAGCTGAGTGAGTTTCTGGGATCCAGACAGACTCTTGCATCTTTCATCCAGCCACTGACGTTTCTGGATTGTGAGTCATAGGGAAAGCAAAAGAATTGTCAATGGATCAACGGGAAAAGGTTGTTGAACTGTATAAAACAGGAAAGGGATACAAAAAGATATCCAAGGAATTGATAATGCCAGTCAGCAGCATTCAAAATGTAATTAACAAATGGAAAATCAGGGGCTCTGTTAAAACAAAACCATGGTCAGGTAGACCAACAAAAATTTCTGCCAAAACTGCCAGGAAAATTGTTTGGGATGCAAAGAAAAACCCACAGATAACATCAGCTGAAAGACTGGATTGTCTGAAAACTAGCAGTGTAGCTGTTTCAAGATGCACAATAAGGAGGCACTTAAAGAAAAATGGGCTGCATGGTCGAGTTGCCAGAAGAAAGCTATTACTGCACAAATGCCACAAAATATCTTGCCTACAAAACTCAAAACAGCAATATAAGCAGATAGGGTAACCTAATTTACCAGTTAAAACATAACCTTTAATCAATGGTATAAAAACAACCCTTCAGTGCAAGACATATAACATACATACATAAAGTGCTTGTGCTATGTGCATATTAAAAGAAAAATGGATCAATCTCACCCATTAAGATGAGTATGGTCCAGTTTGCATCTCATCTACCCAGTAACTGGGTGTGGACCCCAAGACTGATAGGTGTACCAGCGCAGGAGTCTTGTTCATATAGACAATATTTAAATAGGGGTCTGAAAAAACTAGGGAGTAGTATATGGTTCAGACTAACATTCCCTGCCGTGCCCCTGCAAGACTCCTGTCCTCACAAGGACAGTACCCAAGTATGGTCTCAAACTAATGTACCTCCTGGACCATAAACTGTGTTACATTTCCCAACGCGTTTCTTCCCCTATCTTGGGGATTCATCAGGGGATCATAATATATGGGTATGGTGGGGATATCGCAGTGGCTAATATCACCCCAAAATATAGTTCTCTTAGGTGCATCAATATGCCTGGCAGCCCATGTGGATGAAGATCAGCATATTGATGCACCTAAGGAGTCTTGCAGGTGCATGACAGGGAATGTTAGTCTGAACCATAAACTACTCCCTAGTTTTTTCAGACCCCTATTTAAATATTGTCGATATAAACAAGACTCCTGCGCTGGTACACCTATCAGTCTTGGGGTCCACACCCAGTTACTGGGTAGATGAGATGCAAACTGGACCATACAGAACATTCATCTTAATGGGTGAGATTGATCCATTTTTCTTTTAATATGCACATAGCACGAGCACTTTATGTATGTATGTTATATGTCTTGCACTGAAGGGTTGCTTTTATATCATTGATTAAAGGTTATGTTTTAACTGGTAAATTAGGTTACCCTATCTGCTTATATTGTTGTTAAACCTGAGGGTAAATGATATTGTCCTTGAGACATATTGCCTAAATAAAAACTCAAAACAGCACAGAGACAAACCTCAAAACTTCTGGAACAAGGTAATTTGAAGTGATGAGACCAAAATGGAACTTTTTGGCCACAACTATAAACATTACATTTGGAGAGAGGTCAACAAGGCCTATGATGAAAGGAATACCATTTCTACTGTAAAGCACGGAGGTGGATCGCTGGTGTTTTAGGGATGTGTGAGCTACAAAGGCACAGGAAACTTGGTCAATGATGAAGGAAAGATGAATGCAGCACGTTATCAGCAAATACTGGAGGCAAATTTGCAATCATCAGCCCAGAATCTGCACATGGGACGTACTTGGACGTTCCAACATGACAACGTTCCAAAACACAAGGCCAAATCGACCTGTCATTGGCTACAGCAGAACAAAGTGAAGGTTCTGGAGTGTCCATCTCAATCTCCTGACCTCAATATCATTGAGCCACTCTGAGGAGATCTCAAGTGCGCAGTTCATGCTAGACAGCCCAGGAATTTACAGCAACTGGATGCTTTTGCCAAGAAGAGTGGACCGCTTTACCATCTGAGAAAATGAAGAACCTCATCCACAAAGGACTTTAATCTGTCATTGATGTTAGAGGGGGCAATACACGGTATTAAGAAATGGGGTATGTGAACTTTTTATCAGGGTCATTTGGATGTTTTGGGTTATCATTATGATTTAAAAAGAGAAAATACAGTAGTTTGACAATAAATGGCTTCACCCAACCACTTACCATGAGTGGAGAAAAAGTTTTGGTGTTATCATTCATATTCTCTGACAAAAGGCCAAGAAAGCAAACATTCTGCCAGGGTATGTAAACTTTTGAGCACAACTGTAAAATATAGACATGAGATAGATAGATAGATAGATAGATAGATAGATAGATAGATAGATAGATAGATAGATCAATAGATAGATAATAGATACTGTAGATGATAGATATATAGATAGATAAAACAAATGACGCCAACTTTATACAAAGACTGAAAAATATAGACATTCAGATTCTCCTGGAAACATGGATCAGAGCAGAAAACAAATCCCTGGTTTCCATTGGATACAGGGAAATCTACGTCTCTGCCCTGAAAAATAAAAACACCAAACAGGGCCGCTGCTCAGGAGGAAAATTGAATTGGTGTAAAGAGGAGCTCCACCAGTACATCAAACTGGTGAAGAGAGGAGGCAGCCACATGTTGATCAGAATCAGCAGCTCCATCATCACCTCTCAGTCTGATGTCTACCTCTGGGCCACCTACGTACTACCGCTATAGTCAACCTACTTCAATGCAGACTGCTTTGAGATCTTACAAGGAGAAGCTGCCCACTATCAGGCCCTTGGCAAAGGTCTCATCTTTGGAGACATCAATGCCTGAACAGGGAGAGAAAAAGTCTTTTTGATTACTGATGGAAACATCTATTTATTTGGAGCAGAGGAACACAACTCAGTACACACGGAGAGAAACAGCCATGACAGTACAGTCAACAAATGTGGCAAAAAGCTCCTGAACTTATCTAGAAGTTTAGGATTTCATATTCTTAAAGGCCACACAAAGGGAGATTCCTTAGGAATGTGTATAGTAAAGTCCCAAAGAAATCCAACATAATGGTGTTCCAGAGAAGAAAGACACCCTTGATTTGTGCTAAACAACTGCGCTCTTACAGGAATGGATAAATACACATATGTGGGCCTGGAAATGGAGCGCCCCCTAGGGCCTGGGGTTACTCGGTCCCGGGCCGCGCAGTTCTTAAAGGGGAAGTCACAGTAGCAGTGACCCGGTCCGTGGCCCTGGGCGTCCAATAAAATTGTTAAAGATGATGATGGTGGTAGTTTGTAGAGGAATTATTTTGTAACGCCACCCGTGGTGTTCGGCTATACATGGCCAACGCTGCGATTCAAATCCACTGAGGCTGATGTTGATGCAGCATAGATGGTCCAGCTCCCCACAGGTAGAGCAGGGCCCCAGGGCAGATATACCAGTCTGTTCAGGTGATGGTGAACGTTGAGGTGCAGAGAATAAGCAAGGGACACAGAGAAGTGCAGTTTTCTTTACCTTTTACTTCTTGGTAAGTGAGAATGCAATCGGGGATACTAGTTACAGATGATAGCAGGAGTCCGGCTTGCCTGGAAGCATTTAGGGGATCCCCCCTGCCAGGTGGGGTTAGAGACCTTACTGCTGCGCTCTCTTTTCTGGTCCTTGCTGCCTGTAGCTAAGCCGCATCCCTCTTCTGCATGTTGGCTTTAACCTGTATAGCAAACAGCGTGAGCCTATCACAGGCACTGTCTGTTCACTGGCAGCCCTTGGCTCTTGGTCTGCTGCGGTGCCTCCAGGTGTTCGGTGTGGTCAGGGAGCTTGCAGTCCCCTGCCCTCCAGATTCAGCTGTCGGAGCATACAGCACCCGCACAGCCCAGGACTCTGGCGTCATTTTTTATCAGCGCTCCGCTCTGGGATCAGTTCTGATGCAGCTGCAATTCCCAGATTCCCAGAGCCCTTGTCTCTGCTCCTCTCACCTCAGACCAACTGACTCTTTCCAGAACAATCTCCTTACCTCAGCACTAACTCCTCCAACCAACTGTCACTCCCTTAAGCTCCAACCCTTTTGGTCTGGAGTTAGAACAAGTGTTGGATGCTGTGTATTACCTTGCATGGGGACCTCTTCCTGCTTCCAGGCATGACATCACCACCCTGTAGAGGGAGGCAACTGGACTCTGGGGTGCCACAGAAATTCACCAGTCAGGGAGCTTCTTACAAGGTATAGAGACCCTGAAGGACAAGGCCTGCAAAAGCTTCTATGCCATCCTAAGGAAACTCTACCATCTGAAGCTGCCAGTGAGGGTCTTTCTAAAAATATTCCAAAACATCATTACCCCATCCCTCCTGTTTGTCAATGAAGTCTGGAGCCCTCACACATACCCAGACTGGTCAAGGTGGGATTCCAGCCCAACAGAAATATTCCACCTGGAATTCTGTAAGCACCTCCAGGTCCATCAAAGTACATCCAACACTGCCTGTCGGGCTGAGCTGGGCAGAATCCCTCTACAACTAACAGTTCTGAAGAAGGCGCTGTCATTCCAGGCTCACCTACATAGTAGCAATCTAAGCTCGGATCACCATAAAGCCCTGCTACGTATAGGCGGTCAACACGAACCAGGACCCCCAGAACAGCTCACGCAAACCAAACCGGACCAAAACACCTCACAGCCTGACAAAAGCCAAAATCAGGAAGATGGTAGACGAGGGCCAGGACAGACATGCCTGTGACTGGAGAAACAATATCATCACCTCACAGAAACTGAATATGTACCGGAGGGTAGATAGATAGATGGGTAGATAGATAGGTAGATAGATAGATAGATAGATAGATAGATAGATAGATAGATAGATAGATAGATAGATAGATAGATAGATAGATAGATAGATAGATAGATAGATAGAGCGAGCTGTATTACTATTAACTGGATGTCTTATGAGAACAATGAGGAACATATAATTTTGTAAATGTAATTAATCCTGAAGTGTCCTGTTAGTATTGAGAATCGTTATGCTGAGGTACAAAGTGACAGGCTTATCTGGACAGCCATAGTCAATCTTTCTAAGACGATGGCGCTTGCTTCCCTGCACTAACAGCCCTGCTATTTCTGCACATCTCTGCGACACATGCCTGAGCTCATTTGCATGTAATGAGCCCTAGATACATGGCAAATGAGATCACTTTGCATTTTGCTGGGTTGCTATAGATATTTGCTTGGTTGCACTGGAGATTCTATTGCAAGTGTAGAATACATGGAATAATACAGGTGTTTGTCGTCTGGACTATAATATACTCGTATGCTACAACTTATTGTTCTTACGGATAAGCAATTTCTTGCTCTATCAGAGAACCCTGCATGAGTGCATGAGTTCCTGCATGGTACCCTCAATTTATTTTAATAGCTACATAATCACACGTTCAGTATTTGGTCAGCATTTTACATCAGTACATCAGTATTTGTAATCTAACACCAGGTGGGTGATAAATACAGAAGTGATGTCTGGTGACTTGTTTCTATTACACTTTTGGAGTGATTTTATATTTAGAGCCAGTTTTAGACAAAGTGGGGGAAAGGTTACAAGTGGGGCCGTAACTGCTAACATATTACATCATCATACACAAAAATTTCAGTTGCATTTACTGAGTTCAGGCTGTTAAATGAGCACAATTGAAAATATTTAAGTCATTCATATATTGCTTTCCTGGCCTCTTTACATAGGTTGATGAAGAATAATGAGCATATAAGAATCACTAATAGATCAATCTGTCCGCATACATGTTATGTTATCAGCAACACATCTGCAATTTACACAGGGCCATGTGCTGTTGAGAACAATGATTTTTGAGCTGGCATACACAATCCAATCACCCAATGAATGAGCAGCATTTTGCTTGTTCATTGGGTGATTCCTGATGTTTTCACCAACGATCTCTCGTCTGCGCTGCCAGTATTTATAAATGTTGATACCACACACATCGTATATATGACGCAAACATTGTATGTTACACACACACATGTACTGTATATGTACATAGCGCACACATGTAAACTCAGAGTACATACATACACAGATGTATAGACCGAGCTCATACACATAAGTATACACAGAGCACAAAATACAGACACATGTATACACAGAACACATAGACACAAGTAAACACAGAGCACATACATGCAGACACATGTATACAAAGAACACACAGACACAAGTATACACAGAGCACATACATACAGACACATATATTACACACATATAATAATAATCTTTATTTTTATATAGCGCTAACATATTCCGCAGCGCTTTACAGTTTGCACGCATTATTATCGCTGTCCCCGATGGGGCTCACAGTCTAAATTCCCTATCAGTATGTCTTTGGAATGTGGGAGGAAACCGGAGTAAACCCACACAAAAACAGGGCGAACATACAAACACCTTGCAGATGTTGTCCTTGGTGGGATTTGAACCAAGGACGCCAGCGCTGCAAAGCTGCAGTGCTAACCACTGAGCCACCTTGCTGCCCATACACCGACCACATACACACATGCATACACAGAGCACATACATACAGACACACACGCTCTAAGCATATACACACACATATACACAAAGCACATACATGCATACACATATACAAAGAACACATACATACAATGTTGTCTCCTGATCCCAGCCAGCAACAGCCAACTATATCTGTCAATCAATCAGGAAGTTGGAATACAGGTGAGTAGGGCACTTCTACAAATACAACCCCTTTAATGTTTCAATAGTTACTCATGCAGTTCCCTTATATAAAATGTAAAGAACAATTAAAAAGAAGCACTATTGTTTAGGCCTTGAGGTATCTTTATGAAACAAATTTTTTAGTTCTGATGCCCCCAAAATGATTATTTTAATCAATCCAGTTATGTCAGCTAATTTGGTGTCTTTAAGAACAAAGTATCAATTAGCGAAAAAACAAAGTGCAAAGTGCCTTCAGAGACTGTGGCATATCTGTTACATGTTGTACTATGCTTATTATGGCAACAATATAAGAATGGTAAAATATACTTAATAGTGTTCTAGGCAAAAATCCAAGTTTCATAAAATCTAACATAAATGAGTGATCCTATTTTGTTGACGTTTAGAGTTCTTTTTTGCCATAAACTCCAAGAATGTGACTCCCATGTCACAATAACGCCTAGCGTTTCACCATATCAAATGAAAACACAAAATCTTATGTCTCACAGCAGTGTTAAAAATAAAATTAAACGTACCGGTATGCCAAACAGGACATCTTTTTTGGATGGTTTATGATTTTTAATATGATTGCTTAGATTTATTCTCAGGGGTTGCCTGCTTAAATTCTTATGGGTATGGGGTCTGTCGATGGCAGATTTTGGAGAAAAAATGATTGGGAATGTTGGTTATCAACATGCCTGTTCCTTTCTTTGGTAGATAATCCGGTGCTGGATCGGTCTAACGGTTGCTTACTCCCTACTCTTTTGGTTAGCTGAGCAGAAGTATAGCTGATGACTGAATTAACATTTGCCCAACAACTATCTCTGTGTGTATAGCTTGTTTTAGAGGTCAGTAAGAAAAAGCTCCCCACACACAATAAAGTGCACCTGTCACCTGTTTTGGCCTCTATAAGATGCGGCCACCACCTTTCAGGGCTTATCTACAGCATTCTGTAATGCTGTAGATAAGCCCCCGATCCCACCTGCAAGATAAGAAAAATAACTTTTATTATACTCACCCGGGGGGGCGGACAGCTGCCATCCGGTCCGATGGGTGTCGCAGGTCCGGGTCCGGCGCCTTCCATCTTCTTTCAACGTCACCCTCCTGCTTGCTTCCTCGCTCCCGGCATCACTCTTCTGAGCAGGCATACTTCTCTGCCCTGTTGAGGGCAGAGCAAAGTACTGCAGTGCACAGGCGGCGGGAAAGGTCAGAGAGGCCCAGCGCCTGTGCACTGCAGTACTTTGCTCTTCTCTCAACAGGGCAGAGAAGTATGCCTGCGCAAAAGCGCAATGCCAGGCGCGAGGAAGCAAGCAGGAGGGCGGTGTCGCAAGAAGATGGGAGGCGCCAGACTCGGACCTGTGACACCCATCGGACCGGGCTGCATCGGACCGCCCCCAGGGTGAGTATGATAAAACTTATTTTTCTTATCTTGCAGGTTGGACCGGGGGGGCTTATCTACAGCATTATAGAATGCTGTAGATAAGTCCTGAAAGGCGGTGGCCGCATCTTATTATTGGCCAAAACAAGTGACAGGTTCCTTTTAAATGGCTGAATGGTGGTTCCATGAATTATTTGACCAGCAGCTTTCTTGGTTGTCTCTCCCATATACAGGAGCTCTCCTATGTGCTCTATGAGAGATTTGTTGCCAGATATTTCTTCTGGTGGCTTGTCTCTGTAAGTACAAAAGGATTGGCACTCCAAAATCAGATATACTGAATACTTACTGTAACTCCCCCAACAAACAATTGTCAGCAGCTACCATACACATT
>VIAB01000903.1:149288-160767 GCA_009801035.1 Oophaga pumilio
AGCACTCCAGGAAAGTGTGCTAAATCTGAACCGTGGGCATTGCTGCCTGTGAGTGGGCTAACCCGCTCTAACCTGCTCTAAGAAAAAGGACTGTGTTTTTTTGTTTCTTTGTTTTGCTGTTTTGCCCAGAGAGCCGTGTTTACTTTCCCAGCTTGGTTTATGCTGTCTACAATAAACCAAGCCTTTTTCTTAAAGAGACAGTGTTCCGGTTATACCAGCCGAGTGAGCCTCTCTACCACAATATATATAAGTACTGGAAGAACATTAATGCACTAACTCCAATTACATGAACTAGGATCTGGCAATGACTCCGAGAACAAGGGGCACCCAAAGGTAGAGGCCAATTGTTCTTTTAGAAAAAATAGTCCTTTGTTAGGTTTACTGTTGTGTGAGATCCTTTGGGGGCCCAAGCTGACCCTCTCCAAGCTGTCAATCTGTGGACCCATAACTCAACATAGCCCAACAACTATTTGACATCATATATGCTACAAAACCTTGTCTCAAGAGAAGTAACAACAACGACAACAACAACTTTTATCCTTTCTTCTGTTCACACGTGTCATTTTTTTCAGAAGTGACTCCTTTACAATATTGACGTGAATTAGGAAGGTCAGTTATTCCTATGCCAGCAACATACAATGATAGGGTCTATCGGACAGTTTACATTATTTCTAAATGGCAATGATGATCATCATGTACAGATCATAGTTTTGTGCAATCAGATTCAGTTAGATTGCAGTGTGTAAAACCTAAATTGTGTAGATCCAATAAGCACAAATTTTATCAGTTTGGTTATACACATCATTTTATAAGTGACTTTGGATTTTTATCCCCAACATCGTCTACCATCACTCTTTTTTTCTATTGTTTCTTCTTAAAACAACATTGACCAATACTGATGACCTACTCACATCTTAAATCTCATTATGCTTTTTACCTTTCCTTTCCTCACCACCTCAAGGTTCAGCCCCGCTGCTTTCTAAACATGCAATATTTAGGACGTGCTTGACATCAACACAGTATTTAAAAATTATCTCTCCCAGCTGAGGGCATCGTGAAATTTTATGAACGCTCATGAAAAATTCATGCGACGTCATAAAGCTGCCATGATTATTTCATTTGTTCTCCCGCATTAAAACTGGAGCAACAGCCGCTGTGAGCTTAAACATCATGTGTCAGGGCGGCTTTTCCACATTCCACTACTCCAGAGTGCTAAATGACAGGTAGGTATCTGGCCCGGCTCCCCTCCGTCCTGCACAGGTGCTCACACTCCTATCTGTCTTCACTTGCCCAAAACTTACAATGTGTAAATAATGCATAATCTCCGGGAGTCTATCTACGAAAGGGCTGCATTAACCCCACACAGAGTGACAGCTACAACACTTCATCTTCTGCGTCAGAAGGCACGCGAGCTGTTTATTAAACCATGAAACAAGATTCACAAGGCGGACACTTTTAAATATGTACTGACACCGGTGCTTCACGACAAAACAAATTGGAGACTTTCACGGAGAAGTATTCTATTGTGAAAGAAGCAACCATTTCTCAATTGTTCAGCTTTCTATTATTATTTTTTTTTTACACAGTCAACGGAAAAGGGTCCACCTTACTAAGACTTCTTTTTTCTTCCCTTTTTTTTTTTTACTGAATTGCTTTTATTATACTCATTTATTAAAATCAGACATATATGAAAAAAAAAATAATACTAAACGCTGGTAGGCTTGAAGTCTCCGGATCATTACCACACAAAACGTAAAGAATTACTGGAGGAAGGAGAATGTCTGTGAGGGGATGAAGCAGTTAGTGGCGCTTCTTAGAAAGCAGAGGGTTATGGACTGTCCTGGTCAAGCATCACATTATGTGTGTGTCAGCCCTGCAGGTCCTAGCTCTCAGAGGTAATGGATGATTCCAGTCAGCCCCTTTCTGCAGGAGATGATACGATCGGACGTTATCTACTCCAAACCAATTCACAGGCCCACAGACAGTGCCGCTCATTTATCATCCATGAGGCAATGGATTCAGATGTGCCCGGCCATAGCAAAGTGACGCAGGGCAATTCAGGGGCTCCTCCGCCTATGCTGACAAGGACAGGCTGACACGATAACGCTCTGTGTGACAAGTGACAGCGGCTGGCAGGGAAGGGAGGTGGACGAGGGCAGCAGGCGGAGGGGAAAATTGTGTCTGTGCAACAACAGTCCCCAGCGATAAGCAGTCGGAGAAGTCTGTGTGGTTGACTTGGGGGATTTTACTCATGGGAAAACCTGTAAGGAATCATCTGGGAACGCTGGAGTTTTCTATCTATTCTATAATATGCAGGAATACTGAAAATATTACACTTCCATGTCCTGTAGTAAAATCCTGACGATATTGGTACGTTTATCATTTCTACATGCCATATGTATTTTAGATTTTTATTGTTTTTACCATTTGGCTATAAATTTGATAATACACATCTGATGACTGGATTTTTGATATGTTAATTTAAAGAATTCAGTGTATAATACCAAGTCAAGATTTTTTATTGGAGAACCCTTCCCACAAAAAAAAATGTATAAGAAAAGTAAGCATTTTTTAGTGGGTGTTGTACATCCGTCACAGCTATAATTATGGAATTAATGTAAAACTAAATCCACCATGTCACAAATTTGAAGAGATATGAATGCTTCTCCCAGTGTATAAAAAAACCCCAAAATATTAATACCTTCCAAAAGTGCTTTTGACCACCATCGATTTTCAGCTCAGGCGATAAAAGATAGGAACAGCTCATGAAACTCAAAAATGATCACTTAAGCCCCCGTCACACTAAGCGAGATCGCTAGCGAGATCGCTGAAGCGTCACCGATTTTGTGACGCAACAGCGACCTAGCCAGTGATCTTGCTTAGTGTGACACGCAGCGATGACCAGCCCCCCTGCTGGGTATCGCTGATCGTCGTTGAATGTCCTGGACCATTTTATCATCGTTGGTCTCCCGCTGGCCAGCGCGCATCGCTGCGTGTGACAGCGGGAGACCAATGATCAGCGAGCTGGGAGCTGGTATCCAATGTACATATCGGGTAACTAAGGGCTGCGCGGTGCCTAGTTACCCAATATGTACCCTGGATACCGGCTCCCAGTTTCTGCTGTAGAGCGCTGGGTGCCGGTATCTAGGGTACATATCAGGTAACTAGGTGCCGCGAGGTGTTTAGTTACCCGATGTGTACATTGGATACCAGCGTGCTCGCTGGTCCTGATCGCTGGTGAGTCTGCCCATGTAACAGCTCACCGAGTCACCAGCGATCAGCTAACGATGTCCCAGCGATCCTATCCACGTCGTATCATTGGTGGGATCGCTGGGACATTGAAGAGTGTGACAGGACCCTTACAGTATGCAAGTGACAGGAGCTCACCAATCTCATCTCACAGCAGTCAGTGTGTGGGAAGAGTGAGAGCTGACAGCAGCATGAGATGAGATCTGGAAGTGTTTATAATGATACATATCTCTACACAGTAGCTGCAGCAATTAGTGAGGAGAGGCGGGTGTGTTCTTTTTTCCCTGTGTATTGATGCTTTCTAATTAGTCAGCCTCATGAAAGGGAAGAAGTACACATCCTCAGGGACAAATCACTGGCAACACTCAGGTGACCTATAGCATAAATTATAATCTAAACTTTACAAGTAAATATCTGCAATGGAGAGGAGAAATAAAAAAAATAAAAACTATGTGTTCCTCAGCTCTGCAGCCACTATTAAATTAGTGGCCAATGTAACATGCTCAAACCGGTGAAAGGTCTTCTTTATGCCTATAAGCAATGGTCATCATCTGACTTCTATAATCTTCCTATTTAGAACAATTTCTTCCCATTGTTAACATTTGTTAAAATGATATATAACTCTGCAGTTACTGTGTAGAAATACAGCAGAGCTGATTTATGTTTCATTAAAAACACTTCCAGGTATCATCTCACACTGCTGTCAGCTCTCACCCTTCTCCCACACTGACTGTCATGAGATGAAATCTGGAAGTGATTTGTAATTGTCACAATTCAACCTAAAGGTGTGTCTGGAAGCAGTGAGTTAAAGCTCAGCCATCCAATTGGAGGCTGGGGCATGCTGAACTGTGAGTGTGTCGAGTGACAGTTCAGCTGTCCAATCAGGGCTGAGACATGCTGGGGCTCCATGTCTCTAGTATTCGAGTGAGTACCGGGCTATTTAGCTAGCTCTCTACCTCCAATCAGTGCCAGTTGTAGCTTTGCTCAAATGGTGTGCTCTTGCTCTTTTCTCTGTGTTCCTGTATTTGATCTTTCTTACCCGACCTTGGACCCTGCCTTTAACCATCTGTTTGCCTTGCCCTTTTGTCTTGATCCACTACCTTCCTGGAATTCTGACCTCGGACTGTGACCTAACTATGCATTTGATTTCCCCTTTGTTTATGAAGAGCTCTCATGGTATCTGACCCCAGGCCTCTTAACTACCCAGCCTCTGGGCTTGTCCATTGGTAGTGACTAGTGTCACTGTAATGACACATAACTCAGCTCTGCTGTATCTCTACACAGTAGCTGCAGAGATCAGTAAGGAGAGGAGGAAGTGTCCTTTTCTAATCATATAGCACTGCCTGCTTATGAATGGTCAGCCTCATGCAGGGAAAGAAGCCAAAGCCCGCGGAGACAAATCCCTGGTAACACCCAGATGAACTATAACAAAAATTATATCTCCACAATGGAGAAATTAAAAAAAAATAAAAAATACATTTCCTTAGTCTGCAGCCATTATTCCATGATGTGGCCAGATTAACATGCTAATACTGGTGAAAGGTCCTCATTAATACAAAGAAATATTGATTATCGGTGATTGAAAGTGTCAAAAGGAGAGTCCTGAGTATAAACAGAATGGACTGCCTACCTATGAAAAAAGAAAAAATAATTGTTAAGATATGAAAGGGTTGTTATGATTTGATGTTTTAAGTACTTATAGTAATAGTGCTTGAGATATTATGGATATTTTGAAAAAAAAACTAATGATTAATGATCTGTGCCTGCAGAAGGAATTGAATACTAATCTAAATATGATTTTTAAAAGAAATCAAACAATTAAGCATTTAATCTTACCTTAGGTTAAGCAGGAAAAGAGAAATAAGATCATCCTTTTTTAAAAAGATAAGTTTATAGATATAGGCAACACAACCTGTAAATGCTGAAATATAATTTCACATAAAGTTAAAGAAATTACAACTCCAATTACAAAAAAGCTGGAATGCTGTGAAAATATAAGGAAAACAAAAGTGCAATGATTTCTAAATCTCTTGCAGCCATATTTTACTGACAACAGAACATAGAACACAGATTAGAAGGCAAAAGTTCAACATTGTTCCATTTTATTTGAAAAAAATAGCTATTTTAGAAATTGATGACGTCTCAAAAAAGTTGGACTTTGTTAAAAAAGGTTGGAAAAGTAAGTGGTACTAAAGAAAAAAGAAAAACTTCTAGAGAATAGATTTTTAACTAAGTCACATGACTGTGCATAAGGTTTCATTCACACGTCCTTGTCTCCAGTACATGTGGTGACAGTTTTCATACGTACTGGAGACACTTACATGTAAACCCTTTCAAATCAATTGTTCTGACTTTTTCCTTCCAATCAACTTTCCATTGATATGCTCGGATACAGCACATTCTAATTTACTGAGATAATGACTTTTGGGTTTTCAATGGCTGTAAGCCATAATCATCAACATTAACAGAAATAAACGCTAGCAATAGATCACTCTGTTTGTAATGACTCTATATAACATATGAGTTTCACTTTTTGTGTTGAAGAACTGAAATAAATTAACTTTTTGATGATATTCTAATTTTGTGAGAAGCACCTGTATATACAGTTGTGCTCAAAAGTTGACATACCCCGGTAGAATGTTTGCTTTCTTTGGCCTTTTTTCAGAGAATATGAATGATAACACCAAAACTTTTTCTCCACTCATGGTTAGTGATTGGATGAAGCCATTTATTGTCAAACTACTGTGTTTTCTCTTTTTAAATCATAATCATAAATCTCTAACAGCGGCATTTAAAATGCTTGCGCTGGAAGTGCGACACTAATCCCACCCATCGGCGCCCGTGTCACATGACCACGGGTCGCCGATGGATTGGCATGACATCCCAGGGTCTGCAGCAGACCCCTGTGGTTGTCATTGCCGGATTGCTATGAGCGACACCTAGCGGTCGGCGCTCATAGCAAGTGAGCATTGTAGCTGAAGCCCTGTTCTGTGTAGCACAAGTGATCAGATGATCTTAGCTTCTAGTCTCCCATGGAAGTAAAAAAAAAATGTTTTTAAAAATATAAAAAAATAAAATATAAAACTTCAAATCACCCCTCAGTTGCACTATTGAAAATAAAACAATGAAGTAAAACAATACACATATTTCGTATCGCCACATTCACAATCACTCGATCTATCAAGTTATAAAAAGAATTAATCCGATCGGTAAACGTCGTAACGAGAAAAAAAGTCAAAAAGTCAGAATTACGTTGTTTTGGGCGCCGCAACATTGCATTAAAATGCAATAACGGGCGATCAAAAGATCGTATCTGCACCAAAATGGTATCAATAAAAATGACAGCTTGGCGCGCAAAAAATAAGCCCTCACCCAACCTCAGTTCACGAAAAGTGGAGACGCTAGGGGTCCCGGAAAATGGCGACTTTTTTTTTTTAAAGAAATTTTAGATATTTTTTTTACCACCTAAATAAAAAAGAACATATACATGTTTGGTGTCTACAAACTCATAATGACCTGGAGAATAATAATGGCTGGTCCGTTTTAGCATTTAGTCAATATGGTAAAATAGCAAAACAAAAAAAAATTGTGGAATTGCACTTTCTTTGCAATTTCACCGCACTTTGAATGTTTTTCCTATTTTCAAGTCTACTATATGGCAAAACTAATGTTGTGCCTCAAAAGTACAACTCATCCCGCAAAAATCAAGCCTTCACATGGCCATATTGACGTTAAAATAAAAAAGTTATGGCTCTGGGAAGAAGGGGAGAAAAAAGCGGAAGCTCAAAAATAGAAAAACCCAAGGTGGTGAAAGGGGTTAAATGGTACCACCTACTGTAGGAAGGTCAGCACCTACAATAAGAAAATAAAAGGAATCCAAAGGGAGTAAATAGGTGGCTTTAGTATTAATTCAAATTCCCTTGATAGTTCTGTGATGCAGATTGCCCTGGAGACTTAAAGGAAGCTATATTTCATAACTCCCAACTTTTGGAGATTGTGACACCTCCCTAGTGGTGCCGCTTAAGAAGGTCTAGTAACTTTCCAATAGTATTTAATAGTTTTATGCAGTCTAACTTTCATTGTTCTCCTGGATCTGGGGCATTTTTTTGTTGCTTCTGCACCTTTCTGTTCCTCAGATATGCCCCCCTTGTATATAAATCTATCTCTAGTGGCCTAGTGGGCATGACGATTCTCATAAAGAAGAGGTGAGGATTATGCCCAGTTAATTAACAAGACTAGCCTTATATGTCCTAAAACGAGAACATAATTTAGAAATATTGAGACGCAGAAACTAAAAAGATACCAGACTCAGGAGATGAGTGACATATGCATCAGGTTAAAAATGATGTTTATGGCAAATGACACATCCTGTTAACCGGACGAGTCCTCATTTTTGTCACAGTTTATTTCTTACCTCTTGTATGTTTCGGCATTGATCTCCTCTTTTCGCGGGAAATTACATTTGATTGGCACAAGTGGAAGAAGCCTCTTTGGCAGAAGAATACTGAATTACGTGGAAGCACAATGTCCCAGGACAGTGGGATGGTATCCTTGATCTCAGATTGACATTGGTTGTCCTTACAGGTGTTTTGCTTTTTTTATTGTTGCAGGAAATGCTTCTCACTTTGAAACAACCACCATGTTGTCAAGTCCTACATTGGATCTTTAACATTCAAAATGTATAATTGTCGAAATTACTGAGCGCACCGAGATCTTTAACGAATATTGTAGGTGACAAAGTGTTAACACCATGAGGCCACATGCTCAAAGGTTATAAAATTAGGAGAAGCTTTTCTGGTTGTCTGGGAAAAGCAATGGTTAATCTTTGGAAAGCTAACACCATCCTTGACCCCTTCAAACAAAGGCATCCCCTGTGCAGGTTCTTATTCAACTTCAGACTGACAAAGTGTTTTTAATCTTTTCTTCTCATCCAGCTTGGAGATTGGGAAGTGAAAATCAATACTTGCTGGCAGGAACTCAAGCCTTCCTATGACTAGTGGTCAGAGGGAGGGGGAATCAGGTCGAGGGGTGCTTGTGAATTACAGGACTCCACATTCACTGGCCTTGATCACCAAAGTACAGCAAGAACTCCAGGACAGTAAGGTCAAAGAGTTGGAGCAATTCTCAGGATTGGACAAGTGCGAAAATAAGCGGTCAAAAATAAGGATGAACATTTTAGTTAATTACGTACATATAAAATAAACTGATATTTTATATACCAGGATGGAATGATGCGATACAGCAGGATGATGTGCTCGGAAAGGCATCTGCTCCACACAGATACAGTCTGTTACCAGAAACACATTACAGAAACCGGCTGTTCCAGTTCATTCCACAGTTGTAAGCTCTACTCACAGGATAAATAACTGACATGGAGATTATACATTTAGTATGACTGATCAACCACTTGCTTTTATGTCTCTGAACCATTTAAACAATGTACAATGTTTGTCTGGTAGGTATGAATTCAGCTATTGTGTTACCCTTGTGTCTAGTGACACTTGATGGATCACCATTAATGAAGGCAGCAGCAGATATTAGGCTTAAGACAAAAATAAAATCATTGTTACCAAATCTGCTAGCTAAAAGACAAAATATAAGGTTAGACATTTTGGAAACATTACTTCCACCTTGAACTCTCCATATGGAAATTTCTCATGACCACCAAACACAAATTAAATTATACTAGCTTGGCGCGTGCGAAATTTTCACACATTGGTCGTCAGGGGTGCAGGCAATTTCATAAAAAGCAAGCTGGTGAAATGTAAATGTATTTCATGAGATGATGAACACAGACAGGTATTTATATATGTAGATTGGTAATACAATAAATTGGTTTGATAAGTAGAGGCCAAAAAATGTCTTCCGGTTGAGGTGTTACCTGCAGGTCATTGTTTCTTTCTGCAGGTTTATGAAAATGAATGTTTAAACTGCATTTAGTGATAAAATCATGAATGTCTGGTTTATTTGACTCTTTTGTTGCTGAAGGGGGCAAGTTTACCTTTCATATGGTGTATTATTTGTGTGTGTGGGGCGAAGTAATCAGTGTAAAAGCAGTGCATGTTTACAAATATGTTTGCATATGTGACTCACCATTTGTGTGTGTGGGGCAAAGTAATCACCGAAAAGCAGTGCATGTTTGCAAATGTGTTTGTATATGTGACTCACCTACAGTGAAGTGTACAATCCTCCAATGTGCCTTAAATAGGCTGGGCAAGCACTTGGGCAAGCTGGAAAGACCCCAAGGCAAATGTTTGGATTTGTTTGTGATGTCTGTAAGCAGGTTTGTGGTAGTGTGCTTTGGGGTAGTGTGCTGCCACCTGCAGGTCATTTGACCTTTCAAATAGTGCATCATTTGTTTGTGTGGGTGGAGTATGAATGGAGCAAGTGTGCAATTGAATAGGCAGTGCATGTTTACAAATGTGTTTGCATATGTGACTCACCTGCAGTGAAGTGTGCAATCCTCCAATTTGGCTGAAATAGGCTGGGCAAGCAGTTCGACAAGCTGGAAAGCCCCCAAGGCAAATGTTTGGATTTGTTTGTCTGTAAGCAGCTTTGTGGTAATGTGCTTTGGGGTAGTGTGCTGCCACCTGCAGGTCATTTTTCCTTAGGTTTATGAAAATTAATGTTTAAACTGTATTTTGTGATCAAATCGTGGAAGTGTGGTTTGTTTGGCTATTTTCTTGCTGAAGGGGGCAAGTTTACCTTTCAAATGGTGTATCATTTGTGTGTGTGGGTGCAGTATAAATAAATAATCTTTATTTTTATATAGCGCTAACAAATTCCGCAGCGCTTTACAGTTTGCACACATTATCGTCGCTGTCCCTGAAGGGGCTCACAATCTAGATTCCCTATCTGTATGTTTTTGGAATGTGGGAGGAAACCGGAGTACCCAGAGGAAACCCACGCAAACACGGGGAGAACATACAAACTCCTTGCAGATGTTGTCCTTGGTGGGATTCGAACCTAGGACTCCAGCGCTGCAAGGCTGTAGTGCTATCCACTGAGCCACCGTGCTGCCCTTGAACGGAGATACAAAGTAATCACCAAAAAACAGTGTTTAGAAATAATAGAATAGTTGTATTCCCTTAAATCCTCTTCTCATATATATAGTCTCATGTATACCGTGAATATATTCAATATTAAAATTGCAACACCAAGAAGTAAAAATTGTGGAATTATACAAAACAGAGTCAATAGACATGTTCATGACATTAAAATTATTAACCCCCTTACCCCCAAGGGTGGTTTGTGCGTTAATGACCGGGCCAATTTTTACAATTCTGACCACTGTCCCTTTATGAGGTAATAACTCTGGAACGCTTCCATGGATCCTGGTGATTCTGACATTATCTTCTCATGACATATTATGCTTCATGATAGTCATAAAATTTCTTCGATATGACTTGTGTTTATTTGTGAAAAAAATGGAAATTTGGTGAAAATTTTGCAATTTTCCGACTTTGAGTTTTAACGCCCTTAAATCACACAGATATGTCACATAAAATACTTAATAAGTAACATTTCCCACATCTTTACTTTACATCAGCACAATTTTAGAACCAAATTATTTTTTTTGTTATGACATTATAAGGGTTAAATTTGACCAGCGATTTCTCATTTTTACAACACCATTTTTTTTTAGGGACCACATCACATTTGAAGTCCCTTTGAGGGGTCTATATGATAGAAAATACCCCAAAGTGACACCATTCTAAAAACTGCACCTGTCAAGGTGCTCAAAACCACATTCAAGAAGTTTATTAACCCTTCAGGTGCTTCACAGGAATTTTTTGAATTTTTAAAAAAATTGAACATTTAACTTTTTTCACAAAAAAATTAATTCAGGTCCAATTTTCCCAAGGGTAACAGGAGAAATTGGACCACAAATGTTATTGTGCAATTTGTCCTGAGTACGCTGATACCACATATGTGGGGGGCACCACTGTTTCGGTGCATGGCAGAGCACAGAGGGGAAGGAGCGCCATTTGACTTTTTCAACGCAAAATTGGCTGGAATTGAGATCAGATGACATGTTGTGTTTGGAGAGCCCCTGATGTGAATAAACAGTGGAAACACCCCACAAGTGACCCCATTTTGGAAACTAGACCCCCCCCAAGGAACTTATCTAGATGTGCGGTGAGAACTTTGAACACCTAAGGGCTTCACAGAAGTTTTTAACGTACAGACGTAAAATTAAAAAAATCATATTTTTTCCACAAAAATTATC
>VIAB01000903.1:182456-206712 GCA_009801035.1 Oophaga pumilio
TGCAATCGTCCGTTTTCGTCGCCAGTGAGTATGAGCCCTAAGGATAGGTTTGGGACAGAGACAAGTTAACACCTATGAGCCTGAATGTTGTATATTCATTTTCTGCCTATTTGGAAAATTAAGAATCTCGAAATGTTTCATTGTTATTTCCATATTTTGCTGTTGCAGAGCCTGTGTAACTCCTTCACATAGCTGGCTATTTTTGACATAAAGCAGACAGTACTCTGATGCTGACTGTGTCTGCTCTCTCTGCTCATAAGGGGGATGATGATGTACTCTGCAGATGAGAGGATGAATAGGGAATAAAGCACACATGTTTTTAGAAGGGGTAAAAAAATCAGGCTATACTACATCAGATTGTAAATAAGTAAATACTATAAAATGTAGAAAATCATCTATTTTTCATTGGAAACACCAAAGAGTTTTATATTTGCCTGAATACAGCACTAATTGTATGCCTATGCATAAAATTTATTTTTAATTATTGCAATACCCTCTTTAATAAGAAGACATCTTTTCTGATTGTAGTAGTATATCAAATAGTAATATCAGCACAAGTCATCAGGAAAATGACTGAATCAGACTGTGGACTTATTGCTGTTCATGCTATAGAAGCAAACAATGTAATAGTTATGACCAGTGGGGTAACTTGAATTTCGTAGGCCACAAAGCAAAAGCTTCACCGGGGGCCCCAATTATCGCAGGTCTCTCATAGTAATGGTCTTTTCATATGGGCCAAGGGACTTTTTGACCCTCTAGGCAACAGGGCCTGAATGCGATTGCAACCTCTTCCCTATTATAGTTACGTCTTAGGTTATAATTCTTGGAAAGTGATAACCCTGCTTTGGTTGGTCCAATTTATTTTTCTACTGCATGGCAAGAACCTCTTCGGAGAAATGACATGTATGGCAAACAAAAATTTTGGGTGGAATAGAGGTCATAGAAGGGAAGCAAACAACAGGGCATTACAGTGGCTCACGTTATTGGCACAGTTACATGGCAGCATTGGGGTCTTGGGTGTAGTATATTTGTTTTGCTTATGTTTGTATGGATTTACTCTGTGTACTCAGGTTTTCTACCACATAGCAAAAGTATATTGATAAATTAATTTGGAATTTAAATTATGCGCCCAATATAGTTAGTGAGTAATGACAATTTCTGTACAGCGTTGAGGTAGATGGTAGGCGTTATTCAAATTAAAGAACCCCTCCTCCCATCAAAATTTTTATCTTCTTAACATATTGCAGTCATCATATTATAGAGCACTGTGTACTTACAATTACTCATTTTGTCTTTCTACCCAGTTAACTCTTCTCTTTACCAATAGGTCTATAACATCACATGATTAAATACAGACTAGCTAAATCCTTCTAAGCTTATGCAGAAACAGGAAGTCTCTTTTTTCGCTGCATGAGTCAACATTATAACTACAATTCTACATCACTACAAAGTCCCTGGCCGGGGGGTGGGTGGGGGAGAAACGGAGAGACTTAGTAGTGATGTAGAACTGTAGTTCCAAATAAGTGTATTTTTTATTGTTTTATTTTAAATGGTTAAAAAGGGGGTGATTTGAACTTTTATATTTTTTGAATTTTGATTTTTTTTTCCACTTTTTACTTCTTTCAATAGTCTCCTTAGGAGACTTGAAGCTGCGATCTTCTGATTGCTTGTGCTACACATAGCTGGGCTTCAGCTCTGCTATGTCTAGCAAAAATCATCATCTGTAGATCAGCAATAACAAGCACAGGGGTCTTCTTCAGACACCCGGTTGTCATTGTCAACCTATCGGCGCCCAACGATCGTGTAACAGGGGCGCCGATGAGCAGAGTTTGTAACGCGCTTCCAGCGTGATCATGTTAAATACCGCTGGCAGAGATTGACAGCGGCATTTAAAATGTTAACAGCTGTGGGTGGATCGTGATTCCACCTGTGGCTGCTAGGGGCACATGTCAGCTTATTAAATCAGCTTTCATGTGCCGGAAAAGATGCGGGCACAGAGCCGGAGCCCGCATGAAAGGGGGATACACGACCTATGACGTACCTGTATGAAGGGGTTAAGAGCATAACTTTGATGGGAGTGCTTTCATAAGAAAATACATAATTTGCATAGCACCTACATATTCTGCAATGCTGTACAGAAATTGCAAAGAAAAATAAAATAAATAGCGTCCTTTTCTCCTAGATGGAAAATAGTGCACCAGGGGCTAATTTTGTGGTCTCTGTTGTATGAGACCATCTTTCATCTGTGGATGCCACTGGCTACAGGTGAGTTGCTATTAAATGAGACAAAGAAGATTAGAAGACTTGTATTATACTGTAGTCTAATGATTCAGAATGTGAAATCTTTTGTTCTAACAGCTGTATCAGAAACAGACAAGGAGAGCAGAGTATGTCAATATAACAACATGGCAACCAAAGCATTTGGCAATACCTCGGTCGACCAATTGAACAGCTAAATTGAAATTAAACAATGAGAATTGCTAGTCTTGCAATCATGTGATAAATTTGCTCAATTTGCTCCAAAAGTGAATTCTCACCTTAAGTTCTAATATTCCCTCAGAAGTTTACTTACTATAACAAGTTTACATTTATTAAAATATGGGTTTCATTTTGTCGCCTGTCAACTTTTAGTTTAAAGGACATTTTATGAGACCAGAATGAGGGTTAAACTTTTTGAGGGTTTGTTAATTACAAAGTTGAAGTCCTCAGTAAACATATTATATATCACATTTCAACCACACACCATGTTCCGCTCAGATTCCTGATTTAGCACATATGTTTGTAGCAGTAGGGTCTGATACCTCTGGGACTAGGACTTGACGTCTTTGATGTGCTGCTGAAAAACGCATTTTTCACTGACACTCCTGTAATCAATGATTTAGGTACTAATGCTTTTCTTGAGAAAAACATATTAACCAGTCACATCTTCTGTTGGAAAATATCAATTCCTCCAAAATCCTGTCTCATCAAAGTCTGTGGCATACAGGACATCTTAATAAAAGTTGAAATAATTTCCAAAATGCAGTTCAATATGCATTCAATGGATGTTTTCCCTTGGTGATGTCTTTGAAATGTTCACTAATGTTTGACTTTGAGTAGAACATAAAAGAATCAGTGTTGAATCAAGGGAAATGTCGGCCATTAAAGTCACCTGATCTGAACCCAACAGGGATGGTATTGGATGAAATGCAATGAAGAATGATGGAAAGGCAATAAACAAGTGGTCATCATATACGGCGACTCCTTCAAGACCCTTGCAAGAAGATCCCAGGTGGTTATCTTAAAAGGTTAGTTAAGCGAATGCAAAGTTGTCATCAAGGTAAAGAGTGTGTATAGAATTAAGGCTGGGTCTCACATAGCGATACACCAGCGATCCCGACAATGAACAGGATCGCTGGTGTATCGCTACATTATCGCTGCTGAGCTGCCAAACAGGCAGCTCAGGCAGCGATCAGTACAAGCGACACTGTGGGTAACATCGCTTAGTTACCCGCAGTGTACCTTGGATACCAGCGCCCTGATGCAGGGAGCTGGTAACCAAGGTACACGTCGGGTTTCCAGGCACAGCCCCGCGCCTGGAAACCCGCTGTGTACCTTGGTTACCAGCGGATCGCTGGTCTCCCGCCTGTCACACGCAGCGATGCTTGCCTGTCAGCGGGAAACCAGCGATCAAAAAAAGGTCCTGACATTTCTGACACGACCAGCGATTCACAGCAGGGGCCTGATCGCTGGTACGTGTCAGAAATAGCGAGATCGCTGCTGAGATCGTTGTTTAGCAGCGATCTCGGTAGCGATCTCGCTATGTGAGACGGGCCCTTTAAAGGGAACCTGTCACCTGATTATCCCACTATAAAATAGGGCCAGTACCTAAAAGCCCTCTGTTACATAATTTTAGTATGTACTGTATGTCCCAAATCCCCTATGCAAGGCACTGTAATGTGCATGCACCAGGAAAGGCCAAAGAGCACCGATAATCCATTGGTAAAGCCAGTGCATGCACACTACATTACTTTGCTCTTCCCTTGGCAGGGCAAATAGAAGTGTGGACTGGCCCACAGGGGAATCCCCCGGTGGGCCCCTGTTCAGATCTAGGCCCCCAACCTTACTGTACAGGCAGTGCTTGTGATAATTCACTTGATTCTCTCTGTACAGTAAAAAGCAGCATCTCACTCATTAACCAAACAACCCTGTTTATTATTATATAGAGATATAGGTAAATTTGTGAACCTGTGTCATGTCATATTTGTATGCAGGTGAAAAGTGGGCCCCCAAAGTCAATGTTACTGGTGGGCCCTTAGCACACCAGACCGACACTGAGTGCGCCTGCATGGGATCGGGATTGGGGGACACTCTGTGGAGGACATAGGATATGTCATCCACTCGAAGAAGGTAAAGACGGCGACGATCGCTAGAAGAGATGTGGCGCCAGATCAAGACCAGAGATGCCCATCGGACTGGTCTGCACCCTCTGTGGGTTTAATAAAAGGTATTTTCTTATGCCTGGTATAGGGACTTGTTGACATACATACAGCATCCCACAATGCTGTAAAAGAGGGCATAAAGATGCTGGATGTACTTTATACTGGGAAAACCAGGTGACAGGTTGGCTTTAAAACTATAGGATGCTTTTTACATGTCTAATGTGGTCACTGGTGTATATAGACATTACTGCCTGGATGTTAGTGAAAAGACAGAGAAGTGAAATCAAAATATGAAGACGATAACACATGCTTGGCTCATTTTAGGCAAAACTCTATGAAAGTTGCGTAAACTTACTGTGAGGCAGTGAGGGGAATCATATGCGAGGGACGATATGTATCCCCCAGGATGCACATGGAAGCATATTAAGGCTGCTGGAGTGCATTGCAGTCACAGGCATAGCTGTGGTTGCAAATCAGAATAAAAGTAAGTTTAGTCTCGGACAAGCTATTGGCCCAAGGCAGATTTAAGAAAACCCGGCATGGGCTTTTATTTTTGGACCAAACTACAGGATGGTAGTGGGGCGGTTTGCTCTCTCCAGCCGGGTCTAACAAGTGGCCCATGTCCACAGATTCCATTTAAAAACCCTGCAGCAAAGGGTTGGATGTGTCAGTCTTGGTTTGCAGACTGCAAAGCAGTCTTGTGTGAGGTAGCACGGAGCCAGGGGAAGCAAAGCGCCTGGCACCCCTCGGTGTGACATGGCGGTGCAATCGCCCACTGCAACTGATCTCGAATACGGACTGTCTTGACACCCCAGCTGCGTTCCGGAGGATACCATTTGCTTTCCATTTGTGAGTTTCTTTTAGACATTAAAGACTTTTGCTTTGAACTCTGATGTGGTCCCTGCCTATCAGTTCCACTGCAACAACTCCACTGCACTACACTACCTGGACACACAATGCAAAAAAGATGATAAGGAACCATGAGAACGTGTGAAATGGAGGTAATAAAGTTATGATCAATAGAGTATTCTTTAAGGCATGTAATGGTATAGAGGGGTGCAGGGACATGAAATAAATGTATATAAATGAATCTATGTAGAAAACAGTAACTAGTAACGATTTTGAGTTGTTAGGAAAAAACGCAAAAGTTCAAAAATAGTTTCTGATTTATTTTAGGCAAGTTATTTTGCCAATGTTAGGCAGTAGTAAGTTATTTAAGTCAGCTTTAATACTAGGGGCACTTGTTGTCTTCAGGTGAAGGTTCATTGTAGGATTAAATTTGGTGCTTGTGCTATTGCCTGTTGACTTGTTGAAGCCTTGTCTTGTGGTGATTCTCCGCTTACTCCTTGCTTTATTTCAGCTTGTGGGGTGTGCTAGAACCACTCAGTGGCTTTACATTACCACATTCTACTGACTTCTCTGCCATGGTTGCCAACAATAAAGAAAATCCAGGACAATTTGTAAAAAAAAGTGCACTTTTTTGCTTTGTCTGTAAAAAATTGAAGGTGTTCGTGGTTCTTTTGAAGCTGGAGAAACTTATACAGATAATTTTCACTGTAATTATCATTTTACAGTTTACAGAGCTTGCAGCTGATGTCTTCATATCAGATTAATGGGCTGTAGACATGGATCACTTATAATCATAATGATTTATTATGGTTTTCCAATGTGACAATAAAAAATATTGTCTGTCCAGGATTTTTTGATAAGCTGTCCAGAAAAAGAAGTCAAATTGGCCACCCTGCTCTCTGCACAGCACTAATACGTATGTCTTTCAGATACCTCTTTACAACACTTTTTTTTCCTGTCCTGACTAGATCTTGTTCCCCATTTGTCTTCTGAACATTTGGGGAATGCAGGCACATCAGAATTGTATGCTGTAACTTGGTATCTCTGCAAGGGCAAGTTTGTCTCTGTACTGTATGGGCAGTACAAGTACAGCATTGTCTCTACATGGTATGGGCAGTACAAGTACAGCATTGTCTCTACATGGTATGGGCAGTACAAGTACAGAATTGTCTCTGCGTGGTATGAGCAGTACAAGTACAGAATTGTCTCTGCATGGTATGAGCAGTACAGGTGCAGCACTGTCTCTGCATGGTATGTGCAGTACAAGTACAGCATTGTATCTGTGTTTTATGGGCAGTACAAGTACATCATTGTATCTGTGTGGTATGAGCAGTACAGGTGCAGCATTGTCTCTGCATGGTATGGGCAGTACAAGTACAGCATTGTATCTATATGGTATGGGCAGTACAAGTACAACATTGTATCTGTGTTTTATGGGCAGTACAAGTACATCATTGTATCTGTGTGGTATGAGCATTACAGGTGCAGCATTGTCTCTGCATGGTATGGGCAGTACAAGTACAGCATTGTATCTGTATGGTATGGGCAGTACAAGTACATCATTGTATCTGTGTTGTATGGGCAGTACAGGTGCAGCATTGTCTCTGTGTGGTATGGGCAGTGCAGGTGCAGCATTGTCTCTGCTTTGTATGGGCAGTGCAGGTGCAGCATTGTCTCTGCATCATATGGGCAGTACAGGTGCAGCATTGTCTCTGCGTGGTATGAGCAGTACTGATGAAGCAGCGCCTCTACACGGCATGGACAGTACAGGTGCAGCATTGTCTTTTCATAGTATTGACAGTAAAGGTGTAGCATTGTCGCTGAGTGCTATGGGCATTACAGGCGCAGCATTGTCTCTGAGCAGTATGGGTAGTACAGGTATGGCATTGTCTCTGTGTGTTAAAAGTGCATGGGTAAAGTACCAGTCACAGTAAATTGCTCATTGTTGTTATGAGCAACCGCAGGGAGACCCAGCAGGTCTGACATCAAACCAGCAAAGGCACAGCCACACACGCACTTGGCGCAAGTTACCCCAGCTAAGTGAGTCTTAAAGGCCTAAAGGGACTTTAACAGAGCCCTTCCTTGGCCTGCCATAGTCATGCAGCTGGAATCTGGTGACACGGCCGGAGTAAAAAATAGGTAGATTCCTCTGTGAGAAACCCTGCGAGCGTGGCATGAAAAGAAAGGGAAACTAATCCTAAAACCAACTCTGAAAGAGAGCAACCAATACTGCTAGCACCACTCACTACCACAAAACATAGGAACTGCAATAAACAGCTAAGAATCATCCCCAGACAACCCCTCCCTGCTAACTTGCACAGCAGAATGGACACAATCCAACCACTGCCTAGTATCAGGTACAGCAGCGTCCTGCGTTGCCTGTCACCTGGTGAACACAGCATCCCATGTTCCCCAGCCAGTGAAATCTGTGGGAGATATGGCATTCTCCACACATCCTACTACTCCAGAACGCAACGCTCCATAAGATTGGGACGTTTTTCCTGTACTTGGTAGCTCTACATCCAGGTTCAGTACAATAGTGGCGCTTGCAACTGGAGTAGCGTAGCACCGGACCCGATCCATTCCCATGTGGGAGCACAGAACCACAATTTCTAACAATTGTATAGTGATTTAATTCCAAAATTTTAATCCTATTCAGATCATATGAAAAGTTCTTCCCTTGTAAGGAAAGTTATCTGATATCTTAATAATTAATAAGTTGGTCTCAAATTTGCCTATTCCAGATTTGGAAATCCTTAATGTTTAAGCCTACACCCCTGGATTTTAATTACATTTAACGAACAGTAGAAGTGACATTGGTAATGGTTGCATTATGGCTATCCCATAAGCAATCATCTGACTAGGTCAATAAAGTGGGGAAACTGGCTGCCCATTCACGTGCCCAAATATGTCATGACCCGTAGGAAAGTTCAAATCATAAGCCATCACTATTTTGTTCCAAGAGAATATTCTTACCCTTGAGACTGCCCTTAATAATCTTCTCTATTTTATAACATATGAGCTCTTGGTGCTGCGGTTCTAGAGTCACTGAAGCTTGAAGGGCATTCCAAGTCATTCAGCTCTAAAAGGACGAGAGAGGACGGAAATAACGGTAACGCAGCTGCTGCAGTGCTACATGGGAGAATTCTGCAGGTGAAAATGAGCAAGGCACCTCCCGCTCTTCACTCTGCTCTGAGATAATTGAAACGTTCTGGGTACTGGCACTGGCACTTCAGCTTGTTGTAAAATCAATGTCATTTCCGTCCTTCCATCTTCCAGCCAAGACTGTTTTTCATCTTTCCTTTATCTGGGAGAATACGGTATATCATCTTAATTATACCGGCCCTTTATCAGAAAGGTCAACAGAGAATCTGAATGCAGAATCAGCTAAGAACATTGCATAATCATGATGTCACTCCTACCAATCTGCATGGCCACCCCTTGTAAATTACTTTTGCAGATGTTTTGTCCTTTTTTGTTTCTTAAATTACATTTTTTTACGAATTCATGGAAAAGGAATGAAAACCCCAGGTGTTTACCCCTCTTCATTTATTAAATAACCTGAATGATTCCTAAGTGTCAGTTCAAAGCATTGTAATGTGTAGAACTAATACATACCATATACTGTGTCCGACCACCCATGAACGATCGTGTCAAGAAATCCCATCTGCAAACAACTTGCAATTTAAAATCTGCTGCCCGAAACGAAATGAAGCTAATCTTCAATCACAGGCCTTGGCCTTACTCTTCAAAACCAGGCAGCGCCTGCGCTAGTAGACCACTCGCTTTTATTGACATAGCTATCTGAGATGATCCTGTATTCCCCACAGTCTGGCAGGTAAATTAAAAAAAAAAAAGTCGTAGCTGTGTATGTCCGAGGCTCTGACTTTGGGGAGTCCCAACCCAATACATCTCAGTAACACAGGAAAGCTGCTCATTAATAAACGAGAGAGCCTGCGAGGCTCCCTGGGAGAATTGCTCGCCTCCCATAACACAGGCCGACGTTATTATGCTCCAACACTTCCAAATCATCTCTGCTAATGAATGCTTAACCAACGCATTGCCATGGGAGGCTGCCAGATCTGCTGCATCGCTGGCAGCGAAAGAGTGGGAACGCTCGGCCCATTCCTTTTTTCTATTTCTCCAACGTTATATTTTAAGTACTGTCAGCGACGTCACAGATGGGTGACTGGAGAGATTGCATTACGGAGTTTTGGATATAGATTGCTAGTTTAACACTGCATTTATTTCAGATTAGATTGCCAGAGAGCGTTTAAACACATCCACAGTCAAAAAACATGCAAGATCCAACCTCCACGCGGAGGTTTTATAAAGCTGATTCAGGGAAAGAGCAAAAACAATTGCTTGTGACAGACATAAGGGAACCCTAAATAGGGAAACAACCGGGATAAATATACAACAAGTAGCTAACATGACCTGACTGTGTTAAATGGGCCTTATCAGCCAGCCATTTGTGTGTTTGTGCTGCTGTTCTGCTTATACCTCGGCCAGCTGCAAACCCAGAGGTTCCTGAACTCTGCCAGTGCACGCAAGGCTTTGTTTCTCATTTACATTTGCATATTAAAGTGTTTGCCTGAAATGGGCTATTGAAATTAATTCAGGATTAATTGGTGTCTTTATCTCATTAAGACGATCTAATTTAGGGATGATGAAATTGTTTAGCCTCGCGTTTGCATAATTAGATTGCTTTGAATTGCTGTCATTATAGTCTCTTTAGCATCATCTGTAGGCCTCAGACAGACGCACACGGTAACCTCATAAAGACCAATCATGTGTTACAGGCAAGACGCTGTTAACCCCTTTTAACCTGAGACTCACAAAATTAGCTTTTAAATAGAGATGCTGGCTGTTCTGCATGTGAGCGAAGGTGAAGAAGGTCCTGGGGACATAGCCTGATTATCTCCCTTTTTTGTGCTTTATTTACACATTTAGTGCCAGATTGTAATTAACTCCCATCATTTCTTCTTCCTATTGGCGGTTTCCCCCTTCCAGTCATCAACATAAAAAGTCACAGGGGCTTGAGAGAGAAGCAGACTCAACAGATGCTATATGCGTTTTAGATACTGCCTTCATACCATGATGACCCTAGGGTCAGAGGACCCATAGAGATCGGGTATAATCAACAGTCTTCTTAAAACCACTTTAGACATGTTCTGTTATTTAAAAGAAGGGGCAAAATCTAAAATTGAATGTATTCATAATTAAGCCAGTGTTATCAAGCTCAGATTATAGGCCTTGTCACTGCTCTGACAAATCTGTTTGTTAGCAAATACTCATATTATACATCCACCTCATTGTCAGCATATCTCAACAAATCTAGTCGAATCTGTCATTGGATATGCAGATATACTTTATTTCTCTTATCTATGACACATTTTAAAGTGGATTTTCATCAATATTTTGCACCAGTGTGGTAACTTGTCTGTGGCTCAGTGGTTAGCACTGTTGTTTTGCAGCGCTGGAGTCCTGGGTTCAAATCCCACCAAGGGCAACATCTGCAAGGAGTTTATATGTTCTCCCCGTGTTTGTGTGAGTTTCTTATGGGTTTACTGGTTCCTTCCCAGACTCTAAAGGCATACTGATAGGGAAATTAAATTTTGAGCTCTTATGATGACAATGATGTCTGTAAAGTGCTATGGAATACGATGGCGCTATATAAGTACGCATAATATAGTCATAATAACATCTTGCTTTTGAACTACATACTGTAGATATACAGATTACCATTATGATTAGAGATGAGTGAACTTGTTTGGAAAATATTCTCCAATCTCAAATTTGGCACGAACCTTGCCCGTTCGGATTTCTGAGCCTATTCCTCAAATTCGGCCAAATTCAGCCAAAGTTTGGCTAATGATGAGTTTCTACTAATGTTTTTGTTAGGACTTAAGCTAGGATAGTGGTGCTGTATGATGAGCAGGCAGGATATGTTTGATGGGAGAGGGGATGGGTAGAGGTCGGAGGAGCGACGGACTGTTATGCTTTTTTTTTAAATTAACTTAATGTGTGGAGATTCCAGCAGCCAATCAGTTCGCTGAAACCATCCACAACGTTCAGACACAAGGGCTTGTGTCATTGGCTGCCGAAGTCACATGTCCCTCTCCATATAAAATGCGGACATGTGGCTTCGGCACCATTTTGTGAGTGTAACAGTGTAGTGAGGCTGCGGCTTCTGCAAGTTCTCAGATAGTTATCAAGGGGGTTTGTTTTCAACAAGTTCAGATAGATAGGATCCTATGTTAAATTGACCTTCCAGCGAATAAATCTGGAGTGTTAATTGTGTGGTGCAGCCACAAGTTGCCACTTCAGCATATAAATCCATAGTGCTGCTGATTCTCTGGTACCACGACCAGTCGCCACTTCAGCACATAAATACTTTGTGCTAATTGTGTGGTCCAGCCACCAGTCCACATTTCAGCATATAGATCCTTTGTACTAATTATGTGGTCCAGGCACTAGTCCACATTTCAGCATATCAATACTTTGTGGTAATTGTGTGGTCCAGCCACCAGTCCACATTTCAGCATATCAATTCTTTGTGCAAATTGTGTGGTCCAGCCACCAGTCCACATTTCAGCATATAAATCCTTTGTGCTAATTGTGTGGTCCAGCCACCAGTCCACATTTCAGAATATAAATCCTTTTTTGCAAATTGTGTGGTACAGCTACCAGTCCACATTTCAGCATATCAATCCTTTGTGCTAATTCTGTGGTCCAGCCACACTATCTCAGCAAATAAATTCTGACTGTTAATTTAGTGACAGGTGACTGACAGGTCTGGGCCTAGGGTTGTGAGAAAAAAGAGGGGAAATGTATATCTAACATAAGTGAGAAAAAGCGAGGTTGGAAGGGGAATAGGTGTGGTGTTCCAGTGGGATAGGTGGTAATGTTACTTAAAGCGCTACTAAAACACCGGCTCGTCCTATTCAAAGACAACTGAAAACTTCTGTTACTAGACTGGCTACTCAACTCCCTTTCTTTGGCAGCTGCACATCGGTACGCCTTGTAGATGAGGGCCAGAAAAGGCATGTGCTCCAGTGGATGGCAAGAGCTGCATAAAGTGGCCTCTCCTCATCTTTCTCCACCTTAACATCACACTCAGTACAGTCATCAGAGGTGACAGCTCAATTACCATTGTTGTCCCCTGCATCACAACTCTCCAACTGCCCAACTGACTGGGCAACCACAGATAAGGGAGTCTGCAGAGCTGTTCACACATTCAATTCCATGGGCATCAGAGGTCTGCTCCAAAGGTTCACAGACTCAAAAGTAGGAAAGCATCTGCATCTGCACTGATTCCCCAAATTTTTTTCAGTTGATTCTGGGGCCGGACAAAGTAGTGTCCGAGCAGAGTCCAGACCCTCATCATCAGCCGTTAACCCCTAGGGGTGGAGGTGATCCTGATGAGACTCAGACACCTGCGTACTGTACTGTGCTGTCAAGGCAGGAAGAGGAGGAGGGTGACTCTCAGGGCGAGGAGTAGGAGAACAGAGAGGATGACGATGAGGTTGTAGATCCCACTTGCTGTGAAGCCAGAGGCATGCAGCTGAGTAGCTCAGCAGAGGAGATGGAGATGGAGGAAGATGAGGAGGTTATGCTGTGGCTTCCTGCACAGACACAGAGTGATGCAACCATGACAAGCACTGCATCCTCAGCCATAACTTTGGCTGTGGCCAGCAGTGGTCATGGGTCTGCAGTTCACAGGGGTGGCAAGAGTTGCCTAGCCTGGGCCTTTTTTGAGTCTGCAAAGGATGACCCTACTCACATTATCTGCCAACTTTTTAAAAAATTACTCAGTCAAAGCAAAAATTCCAATAATTTGACTACTAAATGCATGAACTGGCACATGTGCGATCAACATGAGTTACTATGGGAACCTCACTGAGCTAAAATGCGGCCTAGCGGGCCCCGCCACCTACCGGCCACCCCATCAATCACATTAGCTGCATCTTCCTCCTCCGTCACCATGGCATATGTTCTCACACAGGTCTCCGGCCGCAGATCCCCCACTTGTTTATCTTCTACAGTTGGGGTGAGAGAGAGCCCTTCAGCTGTTACAGAAGTGGACATGCCTGCTGTTTCTGACTGATTTCAGACACCGAGCACACTACATCTTTCTCAATCCGCCATAACATCTCCGCCGGCACCTCATTCACAGTCAAGCAGTTTGTCATGTACACCCTACTCCACCTTATCTCAACACAATATTTTTTCCTCCTACACATGCCAAAGCTAAGAGCTTGAACTTCACCATTTCCAATCTGTTGTCCACGGAAATGCTGCTTTTCCGCCTGGTGGATACAGATGGTTTCTGACAGCTGATGGCCATCGCAGTACCCAGTACCAGTTGCCTAGTCTCCATTACTTCTCTTACAAAGCTGTACTTGCGCTACACCATCATGTCACAGACAACAGTATCCGTATGTCGGAGAAGGTGCATTTCACCAGTGACACCTGGGCGAGCAAGCATGGCCAAGGGCGTTACATCTTGCTGACTGAGCACTGGGTGACTTTGTTGGCTGAGGGGGTAGGCGGGGAGAGGTTTTCTCCACAAGTCTTGAAATCCTCAAGGCTTGCGGGACAATACTCTATGTCTAACACTTCCTCCACTGTTTCTGCCTCCACCTCCTCTAGTGCCTCCACCTGCATCCTCAACCTCTCCCTTAATGAGAAATATGTTCCAACAGTGCAGAGAGACTCCCCCCACCTCCGTTCTGTGCAGCCAGTGCTCACCACAATCAGTGTTTAAATTAATGTGCCTCAGAGATTGCAGTCACACAGCTCAAGAGTTGTGGACAGCTATCCACGTCGAGTTTGAGCAATGGCTGTCTCCACTGAACCTGGAGCAAGGGAAGGCTGTGTGCGATAACGGTGGGAACCTAGTGGTGGCCCTACACTAGGGGCAACCTCACACATGTGCCTTGCATAGCTCACATCCTCAACCTGGTGGTACAGCAATTTCTCTGCCCCTATCCCAGCCAGGATGCTTTGCTGCAGAAAGCATGGTCAGTGTGTGCACACTTCCGCCATTTGCAGCCCGCTGATCATCGACTTGCATTGCTACAGAAGTCTTTCGGCCTACCAGTTAACCGTTTGATATGCGATGTGCCGAAGCAGTGGAATTCCACTCTGCACATGTTACAGCAACTGTGGCAGCAGCAACGAGCCCTGGTGCAGTATGTCATTTTGCATAGCCTGGGCCAATGTAGTACAGATGTGGTGCAAATCACGCTTATGGAGGGGGCACAGATGAAAGCCCTCTTTACAGTTTCTTAATGGCTGTTAAGATGGTTAGCGCTGACGAGGCGTCATCAGCATTACTATTCCGGTCATCTACATGCTGGCGCACACTTTGAATAGTCTGTGTGAGGAGATGGTGATCCCAGAGGAAGAGGAGGAAGCAGAGGAGGATTGAAAGTGATAACAATATCTCTAAGTTCCGTACTATTGTCGCACAAGCGGGTGCCATGGGAGGGTGGATTACAGTGATTGAGGGGGGCTCATTGCACCACACAAACTATCAGTGAAGGTGCAGGAACCGAAGAACAAATGGAGGAGGATGAGGAGGAAGAGGTGATGGACGTGCAACAGTTAGGAGATGAAGAGGATAATGAACCCCTCTCTTTTGTCTGTGGTTGGTGGTTGTCGAGTCGTCAACTCAAAAACATTAGCAACAGTGTAACTGGCAGAAGCAATTGCTGTGAGTTGTTTCACACATTTTGTAGACCATTTTATGCATCAGCATAGCAGAGTACAAGCTTCATACATTGTGAACGACTGTAGAGGATGGTGCAAGAGTATCTTGAGCTGAATATCAATGCCATCAGGGTGGGGTTTTGGACCTTTTTGCATTTTGATCTTCAAAAATGGAAGAGAGGTCTGAGCTCGCAAGTCACACCTTGGAGGTTTTGTCATGCCCGGCAGCCAAAGTTCTGTCAGAATGTGTCTTCAGCTCTCCTGGTGGTGTCCTGACAGGTAAGCGCATCTGGCTGTCCCCTAAAAGTATTGACCGCCTAACTTTCATCAAGATGAACAAGTCATGGATCTCTAATGACTTTTGCACCCCACTCGCAGACTTTGTAGATTAGATGATGGTGTAGTTTTTAGTGTGCTGCATTGATCTCGCATTATTGCAGTTTGTGACACCTTTGTTGTGGCTTCTGTAGCTGCTGTTGCTACTGCTGCTGATGTTACTAACTAGCACCTTGGTGGCACAACAATCAGAAGGTGTGTTCACCACTGTTACTTTTACAATTTGCCTTATTTTTTAAGCTCCTAATATTTCTCCTATTCTTCCTTCTTTTGCTTCCTCCTGAGTCATGACAAACCAGATTTTTGATAAATGGAGTCTCTTATTTGCGTCTCCTTGTTGTGTGTTGAATGTAGTGGAAGGGGTCTCATAGCAGCATAATACTGTTTCTACTCCGGGGAAATTTTGAAATGTGGAGACTCCAAGTTGGGTCTCTATCTGGTGGGTTACCTGTAGTGGGAGGGGTCTCAGAGCACCAGGCCTACACCTTTCACTCATCCACTTCTTACTGATTTGTATGCTAGAAATGCTGAGCCAGACCCTGTTTCATCCATCCATGCTGCGCAATTTTACAATTTGTACTGTGGGTTAATTGATGCCACTTTTCCTGATGGCTGCCCTTAATTTTTTGAAATGATTTGACTGTCATGGTTTACTGGGTTCTCGGGTCAGGTAGTCACAGGTTTAACTTGGATGGCCTCTTTCTGGGTCCTGGGAGGCTTTTTATAGCCTCACTGTGAGGCCAATCTTTGTCGTTTATACTCTGACCCTTGGCTGAGTGTGTCTGGCTCTGGTGTGCCTCTGCTTTGTGCATGTACTACTGTCTGTGTGTTTGTTTGGTTTCTGATCTGGTTCCGTCCCCGTTGTGATTCTTGCCTGCCGTTTCTGTACCGTCTATTGCCCGTTCTGGTTTACTGATCTCTTGCTACGTCCTGACTATCCGTTCTGTCCAATCCTTTGGTACTGTCGTGCTATCTCATGCTTTGACCCCGGCCTGATCTGGTTTACGTCCATGTCTATGCCCCTTGGTAACTTTGTCACGTAGTTACCCTTCTAAGAGTTTTTATGCAGATCCTAGCTCTCCAGAGCTTAGGCCACGCCCCAGCAGTCAGGTGCTTCAGGTCCTATCTGGCCTGAAGCAATATCTCTCTGTTCCTGCTTCCTCTGGGAGTCCTGTGGCCGGCTCCGCCCCTTGGCAGTCACATGCTTCAGATCCTGTTTGTCTGAAGCATGCTTCTTCACCGCTGCTGCCCCGCTCCACAAGTATTTTTTGAGCACAGTTTGTTTTACTCAGGACACGCGCACTGGCTCAGTGAGCAAGTGCAGTGCGATGTTCCTGACATTGACTCCAAGTTGGGACTCCTTCATGTGTGTTGCCTGAATTTGGCAGGGCTTCCAGCACAGTAGGCCTATACCAATCCCTCACCCACCTCTTAATTTCAACTTAATTTCAAAGGTGTAAATTTTGGTCCAGACTCTGTCTCATGCATGTACCCTGCCTGACTGCTGCACCTTTATAAAATTTATACTGTGGGTCAATTGATGCCACTTTTCCTGGTGTCCGCTCCTAGATTTTGGAAATGTTTGGACTCCCAGTTGGGTCTCCTTCGTGTTTGTTGCCTGTAGCAGTACGGTTACCAGACCGGCAGGCCTACACTTACTTTCAATTCACTATCTGTGGTACTATCCTTAAATGTTTCTAACAATAGTAGTCTAATAAGCTGATATTTGTGCAATCTGAGTGTGGCTGAGCAGAAAAGCACTTTTAGCTATTGCATGAGATATCAGGGCTCCCAGCACAGCAAGCCTACACCAGTCTCTCACCCACCTCTTAATTTTAACTTAAATTCAAAGCTGTAAATGCTGGCCCAGACACTGTCTCATGCATGGCCCATGCCTGACTGCTGCGCTATTATAACATTTTTACTGTGGGTCAATTGATGACACTTTTCCTGATGTCTGCCCCTAATTTTTGGAAATGTTTGGACTCAAAGTTGGGTCTCCTTCATGTGTGTTGCCTGAATTTTGCAGGGTTCTCAGATCACCAGGCCTACACCTGTCACTCATCCACCTGTTATTGACCAATGTTTAAGCTAGAAATGCTGCTCCAAGCTCTGTTCCAGGCTCTGTCCCATGCATCCATGCTGCAATTTTTCCTGGTGTCTGCCCCTTATTTGAGCTGTTTTGGCATATTTTGGGACCCCCTGAAGGTGTTGTCTATGCGTTTGGTTTTGCCTCCCATTGAATTCAATAGGGTTCAGATAAGTTCAGGAAACTGTTCGGTGAACATCGGGAAGTTCACCGATCAGTGCTGAACCAAACCTTAAAAAATTTGCTCATCTCTAATTATGATTAAGGCTTGTTTACTGTGATTTTGCTTACACAAATTCTACCCATCTAATGTGTAAAAAGGTTCAGATGTGCCTAAGGTAAGGTAAATGTCAGGTGAAAGAAGGATTGAGTATGATGGATTTCAATACGTCTGAACCTTGGACCTGAAGGGAAATGAGCCATTACATTTTGGTAGAGAAAATAATCAAATCGATTTGAATCATATTTGTGATTGCTGGCTAGGAGGACTGGCAGTCAAAGGGAAGTCAGGAAAGTCACATCAGAACTAGGAATTCATAAAACCTACGGAAGATTGTCAGGCAAGATGGTAGTCAGAGATCAGGCTTGGGTCAAGTACAGAATATTCACTAATAGTTAGTGATGAGCAAGCACTAAAATCCTTGGATGCTCGTTACTCGAACAGAGCAATTATTAATGCTCAAATGATCGATTTGAGTAATGATTAGAATGGGAGTCAATGGGAGCATTTTTCCGGCAGACCTGACAAGAGGTCTGGGGACAGAGAAAATGTCGAAATGGATGGCAAAAGTGCTGTATGGATAGATAACAGGATGGGGAAGACCCCTAGAAGCATCTCTGACTCCCAGATCACTGCTGAGGACCATGGTGTCAAATTTTTTGTCAAACTTTTACTCCACTTTAAAGACTGACAACAAAACATTCAAAATCGACAAAAAATTGGAGTTCACAAGAACAAAATGTTAAGACACCCTGTATTAGACATTAAGGCGGGCCTCATACACTTTCTGTTCAAATTGTCATGTAGTGGTACTCCTAGACACATAAAGACTATGCACTAATTGCAAAACCTTCCAAAAAATGCAAGCAGGGTCATCCATACAACCTTAGGCATCAACTGTAGTACCTAATTCAAATATTGCGGTCAAAGTAAAGTAGTGGTACTCCTATACTCCTAAAAGTTATGCAGAGTACAATGCCTTCCAAAAATTACAATCAGGGTCATCTGTACACCCTTGAAGGCAACAACTGGACGGACTCATTAAAATATTAAGAACGTGTACACCTGTTGCAGACCAGTTTTGTTTTTTATTTCAAACCAATGAAATTTTACACAAAGCAGGTTCTACAGTACATATGACAATGGTCAATTTTCTTACCAAAAATATTTTATGATCTGTATCAGGCCAAGCAGTTTTTAAAATTTTTAACTACCATAGTTTTACACAAAGCACCTTAAATTGTATGCATGAATCATTGAAGCCATAAATTTTTTTGGAAGCTTTAGTATACCAGTGAAATGTAACAAGAACCACGTTACAGTGTATGGATGAATCATTGAATCCATAAAAAGTCTTGGAAAGGTTTTTGTGAGTTTGGTATACCAGCAACATGTAACAAGAATCACGTTACAGTGTATGGATGAATCATTGAATCCATAAAAAGTTTTGGAAGGGTTTTTGTGAGTTTACTACACCAGCGAAATGTAACAAGAAAAATGTTACAGTGTATGGATAAATCCCTGAATCCATGAACAGTTTTGGAATGTTTATTTTAGAGATTAATTTAACCAGCAACATTTTTTACCACTTTTTGTGAGTGTTATATATTACATAAATTTGCCCCAGACTACTGAATAGTGTATGAGTGAGAAATTATCATAGAAACATTTTTAAACTTTTTTTGGAGGGTTAGATATCACAGAAATTTAAACCAGACCACAAAATAGTGTATGGATGAGAAATTTAGTGCAGACAAATTTTTTAATACTTTTTTGGAGCTTACATACCACCGTAATGTACCAATAATCTCACTAAACTGTAATGACTAATTGAATCCAGAAATAAATTTTGAACTTAAATATTTTGAAAATGTAGTTTATGTACTTTTACACTGATAAAGGGTTTGCAGAAAGTGTAATGCCAGTAAAAAATAATAAAGAGGTTCATCCATAGAAAGGCAACAATTGGTGGGCTTCATGTCATGGTTTGCTGGAGTTGGTTGGGGGTTTTAAGGGTTAACCCGGATGGCATCCATTTGTTTTCTCTAAGGCTTTTTATAGCCTCATTGTGGGGCCATCCTTTGTCTGTTATACTTTTGCCCTCGGCTGAGTACGTCGACCCCCGTGTGTCTGTGCCTTGTGCCTGAATCCTCTTCAGTATGCTTGGTTTTGACTTGGTTTGTTTCCCATTATGATTTTGCCTACTGATTCTGTACCTCATCTGCTTCTCTGGTTTCTGACTTCGGCTTTGTCTTAGGGCTTGTCTATCTGTCTTCTGATTCGGTACTTCCTGATCTGCTCCGGTTCCATTGACCTCGGCTTGCCCTGACCATTCTTCCCTAGTGCCCTTCCCTCTCTATATCCTCGTATTCCATTCCCCACCAAACCTCTGGTATTTACTGTGCGCACCACTGTCTCCTTCTGCAGTGTTGCGTTAGGCCCCGCACCCTTCCCTTGTGACCAGCGGTCAGGTGATCGCAGATCCTGTTCCTGCCTTCTCCTCACTTCCTGGCTTCTCTGCCTGCACCTCAACACCGTGGTCACTGCCCTTAGTTCCTGGACAACGTGGGAGCCGCCGTTTCTCCTGGGGCATCTGTGGCTCTGTTCTCCCGCAAGCTCGGACCGCTGTGACCCCCTGGTGAGTGTTTGCCTGGCAAGTCCTGATATTTGAGACCCCCTGGTGAGTGTTTGCCTGGCAGGTTCTGATACTTCATTCAAATATTTTTAATTGCTGTACTCGTACACTCATAAAGGCTTTGCACAAAGTGCAAAGCCAGTAAAGAAATATATAGAGGGTAATACAGTAATCATCTTCAGGTGTCGGCTTCTTCTTCTCCTTCCTCAGGAGCTGGAGGACTGCCTCCATCTGCTTCCTGGAGTCCTATTCCTAGGTGCCTGGGCTGTATGTGACCTGACTTCCGGTAGTGCCGAAGCCCTGACATATAGAAATGGGCAACAGCCCCCTGTGTCCCCTGCACCATCAGCTGCTACCACATAGGAGATGGGGAACCCAAGGACAGTATGCTCACTTGGCGGTGGTAGTAGTCCTGTCTCAAGCCACCTCAAGGAGCCTCTCTCAGGCCCATTCATTCCTCAAGAAGGGTTCATGCTGCTCCTTTCCTTCTGGAAAGACACCCACTGCATATGAGTCGCACAGCCAGGGCCTGTGGGGTACTCGGCACCGAGCCCGTTCACTTCAATAGGGAATGTCACGGGTAGCACAGCTCGGTCCGTTGCCCTGGGCACTCACTGAAAAGGGGATATTTACAGGGGATTATAGGTTTGTAGAAATGTTCGTGACGCCACCTGTGGTTCCTGGTCAGGGTGACCAGCGCTGCAGGGTAGATCCTCTGAGGGGTTGTTACTGGGCAGCAAGGTGTTAAGTCTTCCACAGGCAAGACTGATTCCCCAGGGTATATGGCGATGTAGGGGTGCAGGACCAATAAGGCAGACACACACACAAAAGTCTCTTTCTGTACCTTTACTGATGGTAGATGCAGGCACGTCCCGGGAAGCTGTCAGGGTGGAGGATGCACTTCCAGTAATCCCACTGAGTAGGTGTAGGGCCTCCGTACTCCTTTATGTGTGTGAGTTTCTGACCTGTATAGAACAAAGTCTAACTCTGTCTTCTCAGCTACGCCCGGCTGACCTTGTGGTGGAGCCTTCTCTTGGACAGAATTAAGTCTCTAATGGTTGGCCTACCAGACTTCAGTTCTTCCTGACCCCGGTTACGTATCAGCACTGCTGGGCCCCTGCGACCTGAAGTCCAGCAGGGTCTCCGGTTTCTCCCACTAGTCATGTAGAAGCTAGCAAGCTCGGACCCGGCGTCCAGTAGTTCAGAGTAGAGGTAAGCGATCAATGCTGTTTTCAACCTCTGTTACTCTCTTCCTTCTTCCACTCGCCTTTCGTCCTACTCTCACCTTTAACATAAACACAAACTAGCAGTAGATGTCAGCTTTCTTTCTCTTCACCGCTCTCCAAGCGTCGGCACGCTTAACTCACTGACTGAAGGTACTCTCAGTGGACTCAGCTTTGACCAGGCTAAGTGGCAATCTTTCCCACTACTACTGGACTCCACTCCTTAAACTGAGTATATGCTGAAGTCTTCAGGCTTTCAATAGCTCTTTCTCTCTCTCAGGCTAATCTCTCCCTCTCAGCTCGTCTGAGGTGACTAGTCTGACTGCTGTCTCACTCTAACTCATCTCATCTCATCCCTCTGCTGTTGTCTCCACTACCCTTATATATGTGTGCATACTCTCCAAGGGCTCCCTCTGGTGGCACTAGGGAAATGTGAAGTGTGAATGAATATCAGGTTTATTTGTGAATTTACCTTTCGTGCATCCTCCAGGGTAACATGTGGCACCAAGCACAGCTGGGCTACACATATATATGCGATGTTGCCCCTCCATTTTGAGGAACGTGACCCTGATTCCAGCCATCAGCTCTAGCAGTCTTCGGGGCAAGTGTCTCCACTGCTTGATGGTCGAATGAAATGTGATGATGTGTCCCAAACTCTTCAATGGACTCCCTTCTCCACCGACGGTTGTAAGTAATGACCACCCACTCGGATGCCAACTCTCAGTGCCTTGCGACTAGCGGGCCCAATAATATTTCTTCAGACCTGGTCCTGGCTCTCCTCCTTGTCTCTTCCGACCAGCCTAGGCCCCGCAGTCCGCTCACCAGTTCCTGGATCCTGGCTCTGCCATCTGCAGTCCAAAAGAACCCAAGCGGTAAAGGATGAAGTCTGGGTTCAGGCCTTGGTGGTTCCGGGAAATCGGCTGGATCAGGATCACGGGCTCCTGTCACCTCTGCTGTTGTGCCAGCTTCCTCTAGCTCCAATATTCCTCTGGTCACTCCCTCGGGAGTCTCTCTTGGTTCTGCCATCTTTGCTTTGAATACAGAAAAAAATATTAAAACTTTTTTGGAGTGTTATACACCACAAAAATGTACCCCAGACCACAGAATACTGTATGCGTGTGAAATTTAAACCAACAAAATTTTTAAACGCTTTTTTTGGAGTGTTATATATCATAAAAATGCACCCCACACCAATGAATATTGTATGCCTGAGAAATTTAACCCAGCAAAATTATTTTACCCTTTTTTGGAGTGATACATATCACAGTAATGTACCCCAGACACCTGAATACTAAATGGGTGAGTAATTTAAACCAGAAAAAAATTTAACTTTTTTCAAAGGTATATATATTACAGTAATGTACCTCAGACCACGGATAACTGTATAACTGAGAAATTTAACCCAGCCAAAATTTTTTACACTTTTTTGAAGTGTTAGATATCACAAAAATGTACCCCAATGGCAAAATACTCTATGGGTGAGTAATTTAAAAAAAAATTCAACATCCTTTTTGGAGTATGATATAACACCAAAATGTACCACAAAGCACATAATACTTGATGGATCACACAATAAATTTAAATTTTTATTTAAAAAAAAAATGACGAAGCTACAGTATGTATTTTGCAAGAGACTGCACAGCTCTAATCCCTGTCTACAGACTGTATTCTGCCACTGTCCCTGCTCCTGAAACTTTCTCTCCTTCCCTAGACTAAATGCAGAATGTATGTGATGCAAACAGAAAAGCAAATGATTAGACCTTAGAATAGCTGTTAGTAGGATGGCTCAATGTCAGTACCAGTATCAGCACTACAGGCCTATAATTTGTTACACTGTGCACACACAGACCTAGAAAAGTACTCTCTCCATCGAATACGAGCTGTCACAGAGCTGTGTAATGGCGTCAGTGTGCCAAGCCGGGCTGCGCCTGTTCTTTTATCACCACTGATGATGTCACACAGTCAGCCAATCTCAGCAATGCCACAACCAAGATGGTTACGGCATTACAGTGATGCACAGGCAATCTCTGCATGCTTATTGGCTCTGTAACAGGCGCCACATATTCGGGGTAGGGATTTGAGTTTTAGATCAAGCATCGGCTAATGCTCACCAAGTAACGAACACATCTGAGCACACAGATATGAGTGATATCCGAGTATCACTGAGCACATTCGCTCAACCCTACTATACTATCTACACAACAGAACCAGAAGCAAAGCTTTAACTGCCAGCCATGGATTGACTACTGAGGGTTTAAATAGAAAGGAACCCAGCCTATGGCTGCAAAAAAGAACTAATTAAAGATGACTACAGAAGTGCCAGAACAAAACAGAAGGTAGAAAGAACACAAGTCTACATGGAAATGAGTTTCAGGCAGCTGAGCAAAGCTTGCGCAGAAAATTTACAGCCATAATATTTTTATGTATGATAAAATATGTCTTTAAAATTCAACATCCAAAAGGCATATTGTGAAGTCTCATCACCCAGCACTGTGCAATATACCGTATTGACTCGAGTATAAGCCGACCCAAGTATAAGCCGACCCCCCTAATTTTACCACAAAAAACTGGGAAAACTTATCGACTCGAGTATAAGCCTGGGGTGGAAAATGAGGCAGCGACTGTTAAATTTCAAAAATAAAAACAGATACCAATAAAAGTAAAATTAAAGTAGGTTAAATTTTTTTGAATAGCCGTATTGAATCAGGAGCCCCATATATTGTGCCCCATAGATTATGCCCCATATGCTGCTCCATAGATTATGCC
>VIAB01000903.1:217425-231861 GCA_009801035.1 Oophaga pumilio
CCGGCCCCAGAGCGTTCCTCGAACCGGCAGTACTGCTCCTGTTCCTCTCCTTACAAATGCACAGAGAACGATCGTTAATACACCGAATGATGAGTTGTGGATAATTGTGATTTTTAAGCTCGCTTATAAATCATCTCACCCGACAAACATCTGTTTTGCTCTTTCATCAGGTGTTTAGAGAGCCGATAATTGGGAAATGTGTGTTCTTAGGAATGCTCTTTCACATTTATCAGCCTGTCTAAATTAGCAGTAGTAGTAATATAATTTGCAGTATATTTTGATGCTTAAGGATTTGGGCAAAGAATAGGTTCCTGAATCCTACTAACAAGTTACTTAGAAGAAAACTTTGCATTGGCCATGTTATTGAAAATACCCATGTCCAAATTTACATAACATCTTAAATAACATTGCAGATATTTTGCTTTACTACATTATAAATTATACTATACATTATTATTAGATGATGTTTTATTATTCATTAAATTAGAAAGCAATGTCCCCTGGTATCACCCTTTAATCTCTGTACAGGTCTCTGGTCTTTTGCAGCTGAGGTCATGGGCTGCATTTGCATATTAGAGGCCAATCAGTAGAGCAAGCAGAAGGTATAAATCTAACAAGCCTGCCTGGTACCAGAAACATTGGAACAAGGACAAAATTAGATCAAAATGTAGAATAAGGGAAATCTGGGAAAAAAGACAAAAGGTCAACTGCAAACAAAAAGCCAAGAAGTGTCAGACAGAACAAGGATCAAACCAGTAACGGTATCTTGTGGTCAATCAGGAGACATACCAGGAATACATCTGGGTCATAACACGGAATGCCAATCCAAATAGAGCAATAGGGTTGTATACTAAAGATATACAATAGCTGGCACAGTTATTAGGTGATTTAAAGGGAATCCATCAGTAGGTTTTTGCTATGTAATTGTGTGACCCGCACCACAATTGTGGGTTACCAGGGATATGGGGTACTCGGAGCCGAGCCCATGGAAGTCTATGGGATTTGTCACTGGCAGCGGTGGCTCGGTCCGTGTCCCTGGCGGTCAGGCGTATGATGGGGGAATTATTTACAGGGGATGTAGAATAAGAATAGGTTCGTGACGCCACCTGTAGTTCCTGGTCACTAAAGACCAGCGCTGCTGAGTAGATCTCTGAGGGGGTGTTGTGGCAGCTGGTTGTTGGGTCCCCTACAGGTGGGACTTGTCCCTCTGAGTCTATGGTGTGGGTGATATGGAGTGCAGACAAATGACACAGTCTCAGGCAATGCAGTTTCTTTCCATACCTTTTACTTTCAAGTTGTTTAGGCAGGTCCCGGGAGCTGTTCAGGGTGGATGGAGGATGCGCTTCGAGGTAATGGCTGAGCAGGTTAGAGGCCTCCTTTACTGTCAATATGGCTGAGTCCAACTGGCATAAAACTCAGTTAACTCCGAATCCTCCAGCTACCTCCTTAGCTGTACTGCCCGGCCGGTATTGTGACGGAGCCTTCTAAGTGGTGGAACTAAGTCCTTAATTTTTGTCCTGCAGAGACTCAAAGGCCTTGTTCTCCTGACTCCAGTTACGTACTGACACCAAGGGCTTGTCCCTGAGACTTGAAGTCCAGCGAACCTCTGGTTTTTCTGTTACCACGCCTGAAACGATGGCAACGCTTCGGTCCCAGTGACCGGTGATTTAGTGCAAGTAGTCCAATACTTAAGGCACTTCTCTAACTTCCACTGCTGCGCCCTTCGCCCTGCTCCTGCTCTCAATATAGCACTGACTAGGCTAGGATAATATCCAGACATCCGTACTAGCCTCCACTTCTGTACTGTCTCACTGCTGACAGGCGAACTCTCAAGCCTCCTGGCTGAACTCCACTGACTGACTTCTCTCTCTCCTATACACCCCCGGTGGGTGTGTCTAAAGTGTATGAGTGATGTCGAGCTTTTAACTGTTACCTCTCCACGCATCCTCCTGGAAATGTGTGCCTTACATACCAGGGCTACACATAATCTGAGAGTGGCATGATGTATGGCAGGGATCCCCAACCTATAGCTCTGGAACCACATGTGGCACACTCTCCCATTTATTGTGTCTGCCAGCTTGGTGCATTAGCTCCAGGTCTAGCAAGCAGGTATGAAGAGAACATCTCAAAATGGTGATTTTTTGGTGTAGCCGTGCACAGAAGAGCAGATCTGGATGCACATATACTGGTCTTAGGGGTTTAGAGATAATTTAAGTATGGTACACTGGAGATAAGATGATACTACCTGTCAGAGAAGGTGCTGGAAGCTGGATGCAACAGTGTGTTGGGACTACTTGAGGGGAGAATACTGAATAGGGGTATTGTGGGAACCCTTGGATCTTGGTATACTGGTTTGGGGTGATTTCTGTGGAAAAGTTTTGGTTATCATTTTACCCATAATGGGGTCTTTGGTTGCCACTACTGTGATTGAGTTGGGAGCTGGATCTGGCTCACAAACCTCTCTAGGAGCTGAATGTGGTTTTCAAGCTCAGAAAGGTTGGGGACCACTGATCTATGGTCTGATAGGCCAATTCCAGGGATGTGTCACAGACTGGGCTGTCTGCTGTTCCAATAAAATCACTGTTTTATCAGCAGGTGATTATCACAGCAGGACTAGGTGTCACCTGCCTCTTAGTCACCTGCTGTGTATACCACTTCCTTACCACTGATTGGCAGATTTTTGTCAATGTACATATTATAAAAGCTGCATATAGCATTTTGGCTATTTTTATTCCAGTATTAAGTAATAATTATGATACATAGTAAATTTGTGTTCTGCTGCGAATCTGATGTGACCTCACATAAGTCTATGATATAATGTGGCTAATGTTGAACATGCAGTAACATTAAACAGACTAATGATTGAAAGCTAAGATTGATGATTCCAGTGACAATGATGGGATCCAGCAGACAGTTTGATGGATTCGTCACTAGTACTGAGTGCTCATAAGCCTAATACTAATGCTTTGCAGTTCCTCATATTCAGCTACAAGAACTGAATTTAGTGCAGGAGGTGAATCTAATTGGGGTACTATAATTATATATCATAGGAGGAAGGTATTTCATAGTATACTTAGCTCCATAGGAACAACCAGTATTTAATAGCAATAGGGATGAACCAAATCTATATTTAAGAATTAAATATATGGACTAAATGCTACTGTGTAGTTAAAAAAAAAATAGAATATATATAATGGCATGTATCCCGCAGCTTGATTGTAATTGTACAGTTCATTGATTCCACTATGAGGCTTTGTGAAACTCATTATCCCTTGCCAAATATACTGGCACAGTGGCCATGCCAATCAACTAGCCCAGCAGTACAGGCAGTAATTGACTCCAGGTCCAATAATAAGTTAAAAACTTGAAACTTATGATTCTGTGACATGAAAGAAAATATGGAAAATCTGTTCAATAAAACTTAGAGTAGGACAATGGAATGCTGGTGGCTTACTTGACAGCCATGGCCAATTTCCCTTATCTAAGACACCACTATTGGCCATATCTTCTTTGCTATACTGAGTATTTCCCTTTCACATTTCCTGAACCACAAGGTTGTGACAGCGTCATTTTCCTTTTTCTATATTTGGATTTGACCTGGATTGTGTATTGACCGGGCATACTGATTACCGCCTACCCTGACCTTTATCTGTCCATCCACACTGACCAAACTTTGCCTACCCTTACCTCTGATTTTAAAACTTACGGTTTCTACTTCCATTTGTACCTTGTATCTGTATGCAATCTGCAAGACATCAGTGATTGCTATTAGAGACTATTCCACTATTCAGTGTCACAACCTCCAGGACTTCTGACCATTGGTAATATTTGGGGCTTTGTACATTTTGCCCAAATGCTCATGTAAAACTGTCCAGGCTGTAGTTCCTTGTAAATTATTGTATATTTGAAAATTTTTCTCTTTCACCTTAATTAAAGTTGTTTAGGGCTTATGATCATGAATACGCAAACTTTATGTAATTGTAAAATCTTCAATGTATACCTCTTAAAGTGGTGGTCTGGCACCTACAGTGGATTTTCTAACTACCTATCCTTACACGCTAACCACTTTTGTAATTTGCTTTAGTACACAACACCCTACACGTTTCTCTATCTAGCTAATTCCTGCTTTTTACTGTACTTCCTGTGAAGTTTTGTTTGAGAGGAATCTCAAACATTATGTCACAGGAGGCTGGGGCTGCATTCACTCCCTGCAGCGTCCATCGCCCCTCCTGGAACAGGACGTCATCAGGAGACAGAGTTGCAGTTACTCACTAGTTTCTTGCATCGCTGCCCCCTCGGAAGACGTCCTGGTTCCATGGTGGTGGATGCTGTGGGAGAAGTGAGTGCAGTGCTGGCTCCCTGCTTCTATCTCCATAATAAAGCAAATTACAAAAGTGATAAGGGTGTAAGGATAGTTAGAAAATAAATTTTTTGTGCCGGACTACCTCTTTAAGACCTTCATACACATTAGATAGCTGTAGTCTGACAGCTATGTCTCCCAACTCGCAGATACATAGGAATACTCAGTTCTACAGAGGATTCCTGTGTTTTCTATGAGAAAGAGCCTTCCCTCCCAGCAGAGAGTTCAGCCATTGAAATTCCAATAGCTGGATTTTACTTTCCTTGATATCATCTGTGGGGAAGAGTTGTGAAGCTCCCACACACAATAGATGGTTGACTGATTCTACTGAACTTGGTGGGTTTAGCAATCTTTTATTCTATGCATTTGGTGGTCTTTATACAGCCACTTTTATCAGTTTAATTACATTATAATTGCAGAAAATAAATAATTAAGTGATAAACATTCTCAGTAGTCAGTTCTGATGTCTGGTTTAAACTACCTGGCCATGGCACAAAGAGGAAGCTGTCACCAGGTGTCACCAGATTCCCGAGGAGGCAGGTGATCAAAAACCCTCCAGTGGCTGAAAAATATTTGGTGGTAGCAGGTAATAAGGATTGTACAATAAGGGGCATACAAAAATGCTGAAGGTTTCCATGCCTGAATCCAAAGATATGAAACTCTACTGATCCAAAGGGAAAAGAAAAGATGGCTCCCATACGCTGAAAAATAAGGATGAATGAATTTGCCCAAGTTCGAATTTTGCAGATTTGCTCAAATTAGTCCATGCAATTCTAACGCCTCATTCACCTGTCCTGCAGCTAAGTTCTGCTCCAGTATGGTAGTCTATTTGGTCACCGGTAATGCAAACCCTTTCCTTCTTTTCCTAATATCATCTGTTGGGGTAGAGTCCAGGAGCCCACAAAAACATTAAATTGTTTCTTGGTGTAGATAAAAATTGGAGGGAGGGGTTGCTGATTATTGTTCAATGTGCATTTGTTTTATACAGGCAAAACATGACATGTTGCTGTAAAAGTCCAATAAGGATGGTCTGTAAAATCTTGGTACTACAACCCCAATTCCATAAAAGTTGGGATGTTAAGTTATACGTAAAGAAATCAAGAATGCAATGATATGGAAATCTCTTACAGGCATATTTTATTCACAGCAGAACATTAGACACATACTTGAAAGTTAGATATTTTCCATTTCATTTGAAAAGATAAGTCATTTATAAAAAGTTGGGACAGGGTCATGTCTACTATTGTGTAGCATCCCCTCTTATTTTACAACAGTCTGTAATCATCTGGGAAGTGAGACTAATTGCTGGAAATTTTGGAGAGGAATGTCGATCCATTCTAATCTGATGTAGAATTCTAGCTGCTCAACAGTCCTGGGTCCTTGCTGGAATTTTCATTTCATAATGTTTTCTTTTGGTGAAAGGTCTAGACTGCAGGCGGCTGGTTCATCACCTGAACTCTTCTTCTGTGAAGAAATGCTGTTATGATGAGTGCATTAAGTAGTTTAACATTGTCTTTCTGAAATATGCAAGGCTTTCCCTGAAATAGACGTTGTATGGATGGGAGAGTAATGTATGTTGTTCTAAAACCTCTATATAATGCTCAGCATTGATCGTGCCTTTCATGATGCGAAAGCTGTCCACGCCATAGGCACTAATGCAGCTTCATACCATCAGAGATGCAGGCTTTTGAACTTTCCGCTGATAACAAGCTGGATAGTCCCTCTCCTCATGAGTCTGCAGGACATGGCGCTCATTGTTTCTAAAAAGAATTTCAAATTTTGATTCATCTGACCACAGAACATTCTATTTAGCCTCAGCCCATTTTAATTGATCTTTGGCCCAGAAGACGACAGTGTTTCTGGATTGTGTTGATATATGGCTTCTTTGCATGATAGAGATTTAACTTGCATTTGTTATTTGCATGGTAAACCATGTTTACAGACAATGATTTCTGTATGTATTCCTGAATCCATGCAGTGATTTGCATGACTATGCCATGCCTAGTGTTGAGCGATACTGCTCGGGATCGAAAAATATCGGATCGGAATCGTCTTTCCGATAGCACTAAATATCGCCGATAACCGATTACGATACCGGAAACCCAATGTAAGTCTATGGGAAATAAAATATCGCAACAAAATAAACCCTTTCTTTCGTTGTAAACACAAAATATACACACATAGAATACATATATATATATATACATGTCATTGTGACATATATATACATATATTTATATTTTATACACTTCAACATAGTAAAATAGACTCAGTCTGTGCTTGAGAATTGCTAAAATCATCAGAGAATGTATTTGCCATTTGTCCGCCATATCTGCGTCACCACGAGGCACTGGTGAAGAAGAAGGGCGTGCTCTTCGTGGGTGTACACTCACTCAGTGGCGCGAAAACGATGGCCGACCACTGTAAATGATACTGCAATGTAAGATCGTGCCCCACAGCTCTTGAGTTCCGCCTCCTCATCCTCAGTATGCAGAAACAAACAGGAAGGTTCCGCCTCCCTATAAAAGAGGGGCCCTCTCGTGATGCTGACACATGTGACTTTAACTTGGCAGAGATGGCGAATGGACGTGAGCAGAAGTGTGAAGGGATGGAGCAGTCAGAGGCTGAGCTCTCCCCCCACGGAAGCGACCCGATCGCCACGGAGCCACCGTTTGTCACCGTGACCCGACCTGTAAACCCTCCTACTCTGCAAGAAGCGGAGGAGAACCTTAGAGACCTGGCCCGGCACCGGGAGGATGTCGCCAGGATGGAAGCAAGCTGGCGGGCCCTAAAGCTAAACTTGGAGCAGCGCCAATCCGTCTTACCTGAAGTGGCTGTACCGGAAGGTGAGGCACCCGTTGTAGTAGAAGAGGAGTCCATGTGGTGGGCATCCCAGCCCTTGCAATGTGATCCGGTTGACATTGTCGCAGTGGAGGCACCCGTTCCTGCCCAATACTCCGCACCGGCAGTACCACAGATCCCGCTGTCTGCCCCCGTCGCTGAGACTGAAGAAGTGACACCCGTCGTCATGGAGGAGGCCGCGCAGGCACCAGAGGTGTACTTGTCTGTACCGGAGCCCCGACTGTCATCTCATCCAGAGCCGTCTGCTTCCTCCGCAGGTGAGCGCCGTCAGGACTGTCGTGCGTCAGGAGAGCTGCTGCAAACCGGACATCCTAAGCTGGATGAAGATAAACGTCGGCAGAGAGAAGCTGAGAGAGAAAGGGAGGAGCGAGAATCCCAGAACCTTCACCAACGTCACCTGGAGAAGGACCGGGCAGATAAGGACCGGATGAGGAAAGATAAAGGGACCCTGAGGGAGCCGCGGCGTAAAGGTGCAGTACGCAACTTTAAGTTAATAGGTGGTTGGGGCTTCATCCAGGAGCCTGGACTTTATTTAGAAATTTTTGTCAACCGGCGGGACGTGGAGGCTCACCTCCCAGAAGGACACCCGGGGAGGGACCTGTTGCCAGGAGACTTGGTGACTTACACCCGACACTGGGGTTACTATGGCTGGTACGCCCTAAATGTCACCAGGTGCGACCCCTGGTCCCCAGACTGTGAGGAACCCGTCAGACCCTCGGAGCCTTCAGCCACCCACATCCAGGCCTCTGCACAAGTGCCCAGTGCCACCCCACGCCGTAAATCTCCCCAGCCTCCCTCAGTGGTCTCCTCCTCAGCAGCCCCAGCTATGGACATGGTCCAGGTACGTGGCCCGTACCCGTCGCCTGTTAGGCCCCCTGGTGTTCGTTCAGTCCGGGACATAGGGCTCCAGACCCGGAGGAAGACGAAAGAGGTGGCCACACAGACCCAGATAGCGGGTCACGACATTACCGTTCAGGCCACACGACGTCATCAGGTCCAGGTGGGCCTTGGTGTCTATGATGTTTGGCAAGTGCCAGAAAACTACCAGGTGGTACCTGGAAGAGGCCAGGCAAAGAATGAATAACCCGGACAGGGTCCCTGTATGTAAATAGTTTGTTTCATGTTGATGTACCCGGACGGGTGAATGTTAATGTTGAATGTTGATAAAAATGTTTTTTATTTTAATAAAAAAAAATAAAACGTTTTCATTACTTTTATTACAGTCTCATCCTGCGACGCCATCCATCTCCTGTAAAAAAATGTAAAAAAAAAACAGCAGTATACCACCTGTCCGACGCACTCAATAGTAACGAGTGTCCCACAAAGATCCAGCTCTGCTACATCAGAATGACAGGCAGAGCCTGTCATCCCGGTGCAGCACAGCTGATTACCTGCTTCCCCAGCAGTGATGTCATCGGACTGGTTTACGGGCGGGATTACCCTGTGTTATAGAGAAAAACTGCATGTAACCACCAGGGAGAAGATAATAGCGGCCATCAATCAGGTCCAGTGACCGCAGGAGATCTTCTGCCAGGTAAGTGCCGCTGACTCCTGAGTCCTGACAGACCCGACCGACGGACACTGACAGTGACAGTGACAAATCCGATTCCGGTATCCGATATGACGAAAATATCGGTATTCGGAATCGAAAGGCCGATAGAGCCAATATCGGCCGATACCCGATACTTGCAGTATCGTATCGCTCAACACTAGCCATGCCTGTTTTTAATGCATTGCCGCTAAAGAGCCTGTTGATCACGAGCATCCATTATTGATCATTGGCCTTGCCCCTTGTGCACATGTATTTCTCCAGAATCTCTGAATCTTTTGAAATTATGTACAGTACTTTAGATGGTGTGATATTCAAAGTCTTTGCGGTTTTTATCTTGAGGAACATTTTTCTGATATTGTTCCACAATTTTTAGTTATTGACAGATTGTTGAACCTCTGACCATCTTTGCATCTGAGAGACTCTGCCTCTCTAACATGCTCTTTCTACACACAGTCAAGTAACGTCATTGAAAATTGATGCTCCAGATGCTTTTGATCAGTACCATTTACTTTACTATTTTTCCACCATTTTCTTATCTCTATCCAACTTTTTTGAGATGTGTTGCTGCCATCAATTTCTAAGTGAGTTAATTTTTTATCAAATGAAATAGACAATGTCTAGCTTTCTAGTTTTCAATTTCTGATGCATTTTATCTTCTGTTGTGAATAAAATATGGCTATATGAAACTTCCAAATGATTGCATTCTTGTTTTCTTTACATTTTACACGGTGTACCAATTTTTTTTTGTAATTATGGTGGTACTATCCTGATGAATGCTTGTGAATTTCATTCATAAGCTAATTTACTGCGTCATATACTTCACTGTACAATTAATGGTAATAAAGAGAGAGTCCTAGCAGATTCTGGAGTGTGACGATATTCCGCTGCCCCTAGAAGGCGCTGCGTCATATTTCAAAGTTCCTGCCACTAATTTGCATGATAAATGGAAAATGTTAAATGCTGGTACAATACATCGGAGAATCTTCACATGGTTTATATTTCCATTATGAGTGTAAATCAAGCCTCGCCACACATTAATATCCATTTATCTTTAGTTCATTCGCCCTCATCATTTCTGAGATAATTCCATTGTGAAATCTCTGCCATGTTCTTTAAAGCAGCTCATCTCCTGGTCCCACCTCACACTCTCAAACAATGACACATCCCCAGCTAATTAACCGGCTGTAATAATTCAATAGAAGCCTATGATTAGAAATCCTTTTAAACTTCTTAAAACTGCCTAGAAGAGTTATCTTTTTTTTTTTCTCTACACTATTCAACAAAAACCCATTAACCTGAAAAGGCAAACGGTTTCACAAACCTCCTATTATATTATAAATTATGGTTCCAATCAGAATCATAGAGAGGTCCCTGGTTTCCTACGCTTGGACACCATTTTAAATCAATACCGCCTCTCGCGCTTCTATGTTAACTTCTCAAAGAAATTCTCATTGTACAACTTCTCAATAGTATGTATGTAATGTAGGATAACCAGAACTGTTGCATTACATTTATTCTGAAAATATAGCACATAGTTTTAATTACACGGTTTAATGAAAGAAATACATTTTCGTTCAATGTATTATTACTTTCAGGTGTGATTTTCTTCTTTCTTTCTTTTTTTTTTCCAGGCGCTGTATTATCACCGAGCTGGATAGAAAATAATAAAAGTCTCATAATAATCTCTCTAAAAATGAAAAAAAAAATAAAGTTAATGTGTTTTTGGCACATTATCTTTAACCCCTTCACCCTGAAGCCTGTTTTCACCTTCCTGACCAGGCCAATTTTTACAATTCTGACCACTATCACTTTATGAGGGCATAAATCTAGAAAGCGTCAATGGATCCCACTGATTCTGAGACAGTTTTATCGTGACATATTGCACTTCATGTTAGTGGTAAAATGTATATGATATGACTTGCGTATATTTGTGAAAAAAAAACGGATATTTGGTGAAAATTTTGCAATTTTCAAACTTTTAATTTTTAGGCCCTTAAATCAGAGAGTCATATCACACAAAATAGTTAATAAATAACATTTCCTGCATGTCTACTTTACATCGGCACAATATTTTAAACATATTTTTTTATTTTTGCTAGGAAGTTATAAGGGTTAAAAGCGATTTCTCAATTTTTAAAACAAAATTTGCAAAACCATTTTTTTATTGACCACCTCACATTTGAAGTGACTTTGAGGGGCCTATGTTACAGAAAATACCCAAAAATGACACCATTCTAAAAACTGCACCCCTCAAGGTACTCAAAACCACATTCAAGAAGTTTATTAACCCTTCAGGTGCTTCAAATGAATTTTTGGAATGTAGAAGGAAAAAAGAAACATTTACTTTTCTTTCACAAAAATATTCCATTAGACCTATGTTTTTTTTTTACTTTCACAAGGTTAACAGAAGAAAATGGACCTTACATTTTGTAATTTCTCCTGAGCATGCTGAAACCCCACATGTGGGGGAAAAGCACTGTTTGGGCACACGGCAGGGCTCGGAAGGGAAGGAGCGCCATTTTACTTTTTGAATGTAAAATTTGCTGGCATAATTAGAAGACGCCATGTCATGTTTGGAGAGCCCCTAATGTGAGTAAATAGTGGAAGCCCCCCACATGTGACCCCATTTGGAAACAAGATCTGTTAGGGGACTTATCTAGATGTGTATTGAGCACCTTGAACTCACAGGTGCTTCACAGAAGTTTATAACGTAGAGCCGTGAAAATAAAAAAAATAACATTTTTCCCAGATAAATCTTTTTTTGCTCCAAATTTTGCATTTACATAAGGGTAACAGGAGAAATTGCTCCATACAATATGTTGTGCAATTTCTCCAGAGTGCACAGATGCCCAATACGTTGAGGAAAATAACTGTTTGGGTGCATGGTAGGGCTTGGAAGGGAAAGAGCACCATTTGGCTTTTTGAATGCAAAATTTGCTGGAATAATTAGTGGACTTCATGTTGCGTTTGGAGAGACCCTGATGTGCCTAAACAGTGGAAACCCTCCACAAGTGACACTATTTTGGAAACTAGACCCCCCCCAACTTATCTAGTTGTGTATTGAGCACCTTGCACCTCCAGGTGCTTCACAAAAGTGTATAACGTTAAGCCATGAAAATAAAAAAAATAACTTTTCTTGCAAAAAATCTTTTTTTTAGCTCCAAATTTTGTATTTTCACAAATGTAACAAGAGAAAAAGGACCCCAAAATTAGTTGTGCAATTTCTCCTGAGTTCACAGATACCCCATATGTTGTAGAATACTACTTCTGAGTCACAGTGCAAAGCTCAGAAGGGAAGAAACGGCATATTACAGTGCAGATTTTGTTGCACTTGTTTGAGGGTGCCATGTTACATTGGCATAGCCCCTGAGGTGCCAGAACAGCAGAACCCACCATAAGTGACCTCATTTTACAAACTAAACCTGTCAATGAATTCATGTATTGGTGCAATGATTATATTGACATCACAGGTGTGTCACAGGCTTTTATACCATTGGACAGTGTAAAAAAAGTAATTTACTTTTTTACCACCAGGATTGTGTGTTATCCCCAAGTTTTACATTATCATGCTGGGAAGTTGGTAAAAATGGCACCAAAATTTGTCCCACAATTTCTGCTGAATGTAGAAATATCCCATATGTATGTGGATGTACAGTACTGCTTAGCCATACAGAGAGACTTGGGAGGGATGGAGCGCTATTTGACCTCCTGGAGCCAGAAAACCAAGTGACCCCATTTTGGAAATTATACCCCTTGGGCAATTTATCTACAGGTGTAGTGACAATTTTGGCTCCATAGGTGTTTTCCAGAAACAAGCAGTAGTAGATGTTGCTGACTGAAAATTGCTAACTGTCGTTGTATTGACCAGTACACTGTAGTGACCAGTACGTTGCAGTCACCGGTACGTTATGCCAAGCCCGTGCTTCTGGAGACACGCACCTGTAAATTAGGTGGACTCTCATCACTACAGAAATGAAGGGAGGGAACATTTGGATTTGAGAGCAGAGAATTTGCTAAAAAAATTTTTTAGGGTGTGGAGTTATTTATTTTTCTAGAGCCTTTTTATTACTGTTACTGGAAGCCCCCTATATTTCCATTAAGAGATGACAGACCTGAGGGGGGACTTGCTTTTTTGTGGATTGAGTTGAAGCTTTTATTGGGAACATTTTACATAACATTTGGGATCACATTTATCCGACGCGCTATGCTGAGCAGTTACTTTGTGGTTTCCATCTAAATCTCTGAGTGACATGATTCAGGTGAAGCCCCAGAGGGATCCATTCACTATAATGAGGCAGCAGAGTTACTCTGGACTCCGTCTGGCCTCTGTTCCGCTTTGTCCTTAATTTCAGAAGTGTGGCTGACGGCACTTTTATGCAATCCTAACAAGACAGACACCGCCGGAGCACAGGTCCTGTGGCATCCACAGTGCCTCCATCTGCCTCATTATAGGTAATCTTCCACTGGGGGTTCCGTCTGAATTACTTATTTCCTAGATTTACATGGAAACCCCGCGGTCAGCGCTCAGTGTAGAGCACAAGATAAATGTGCGCCGAGTTTAACTCAAAACAACAAAAACATAACATAGTGACCACAGACAGATGGTGAGACACAGGGCTAAAGATGTGTTCACACAGTCATAAATGAAAGACAGAAGGAAAAGAAAGGAACCCAAAAAGACCTTCAATATACCTCCTGAACCTGAATGTAATAAAATGGGAAAGAGCTGACAAGGGGAATACACAAACAAACCACAGGAGAAGTGTATAAGTCAGATTACACATGTAAAATTGCTTGAAATGTCATCTATTTTTTATGCAATTCAAAGTTACGCACAAGTTTTCACACCAGTTTTGTCCATTTCGAAAATCCTGAAGAGTTAAAAAAAATGGCATGCTCATTCTTTGGGCGGCTGAACAGTATGCACTGAAAATAGCGGCTGAACAGTATGCAGTGAAAATGGCTTTGTCTGGGAAAACTCAGCAGATGCGCCGGTGTCTAAATGACAACGCATGCACATATTCTAAGGCTGAGGTCACATAACCCTTTTTCTCTCATCTGTGAAAATCTGACTGATTCCGAAAATCATACTTTAATCAGACTCTGTTCAGAGTTTGATCAGAGAGTGTGATCAGTGTGATTTGATTTTCTTGGAATTAGAGAAATAAAAAAAATTCTCCACCTTCTCCTCTCCATTCCATCTGTGCGTGAAAATCGGACTGCACTCCTATGTGGTCCGATGTTTTCCACAGACCCATGGACATGAATGGTCTGATGTAATCCTATTATCAGGGGCTAATTGTGTATGCTACCTACTGTTTTTTTCATCGTATGTGCTCGGTCAGAGGAAAAAAATTGGACATATGCACGGCCTCATTGAATAACATGGGGACAAGTGCTACCCATCAAAACGGAAATTTAAATAAACGCTGCTATTCGACCAAATAATTTTTACATGTACAGTTTTAATACCAAGTTTAAATAGTATAATTATGTTTTTTATGCCATATGAAAGCAAATTTTTTCTTGCATGATGTATTGTGTGGTTTTTAATCTATTTTAGGTCAATTAAATTAATTGTTTAACTTTTTTATTGCAAAAAAATTTTTTTTTCACATGATGTATGTTATTACTTTTTTGTTTTCTTCTTTTTTTTTTTTTT
>VIAB01000904.1:33031-45071 GCA_009801035.1 Oophaga pumilio
GTGTGTCCAAACTTTTGGTCTGTACTGTATATATATATATTTCAGAAATGATGCAGATGTAAAGTAGACATGTGTTAAATGTTATGTATTAACTAATTTATGTGATATAACTCACTGGTTTAAGGGCATAAGAATTAAATTTTTAAATTTTGGAAAATTTGCGCCAGGTTTACGATATTTTCACAAATAAACGCAAGTCATATCAAACAGATTTTACCACAGTCAGGAAGCACACTATGTCATGAGAATCACAGGTATCCGTTGAAGCGTTCCAGCCAACTTTTCCTTCCAGTGTTTCTTTTTTTAATGTTTGCCGGCCCCCCAGTACTCTATCTTCACAGTGTTCTCTTCTTGGCTGCCAACTACCTGTCTTAGCATTCATGTTCACTTTAACTTTACTCTTCAGTTCACAGCACAAAAGTTAACGATTGTTTCCTATCTGAAAGTCATTGATTAGTTACAAAATCAGGCAACAGAAAAAAAATATATTTGTGATCTTTATGTTGACTTCTCTACATAAAAATTGCAATCACGCTTTGAATTCATACGTTTCAGAAATTAACCTGTTCTTCCAAAATTTCTCATGATCATTAATAAAGAAGAAAACCATCATTAATTAGTATTGCTTTGCAGTCAAAATTGCAGTCACATAGAGATGAGCAGATCAGGCAAAATTCGAATTTGCCTGTTCTCATGGAATTTCACAGCAAATTTGATTTGTGTAGAAGTTATTGTCCGCCAATTTAATGTCATTATTGTAATGTGTAAAAAATAGAGAAAATCCCTATATGCACCTAATTGCTCTCCTTTTTGGCCTTTCGCTACTCAACTTAACCTGTCTGGTCCTACTCACATTTTCTAATTTTCGCAGTTTTTTGCTGAAATTCCTGGGTCTCTTACATTGAGTCGGAGCTTCTTACTCTGATGAGGCCCAGGAGGGTTTTGCACAAGCGTGCTCCGGTATCACGACATGCGCCAGCAATTGCACATGCATGCTTAGAACCATCTAGGCCTCATTAGAGCTGGAAGTCCAGCTCAGTGTGAGAGGCACATGAATTTCAGAGGGAGTGGTGGAGATAAGAATTCAACAAGAACCAAACAGGTGATGATGAGGAGCAGAAAGGCTGGAGATGTAAGCAATTAAGTATACGTATGTTTTTGTTTTTTTAAAATTTTCTGTTTCTCTTTTAAGGTGCCAAAAAATGGCATTTTTCAGAATCTGCAGAGATCAAATTAGAAAAAAATCTACATTTTGGTGAATGCTGATTTTTGTAAAATTTGAGTAGAATTACACTCAATTCCACACTAATTTATTCACTCATCTCTAAATTCACATAATGAAGAATCATGGAGGAAACTTAAAATAGTGCACACCATGCCGCTAATTACATCCCCACAAAATGTAGCCTATACTGTATATTGCTTCTTTGAATTAAACAAAATCAAACCTACATTCTCGTTATCCATGGATGGATGAATTATTTAAAGCCCATTTTATTTATATCTGTCCTTTCTTACCTTTCCACTTGGTTCCACGTATCCAGAGATGGCAGGTAATGACAAGCTTTGAAAAAAAAAAGATTTTTCGATACTCTGCCAGATGATATCTTTAGTTCTGACTAGAAAAAAAAATGTACACTTATTCTACTTACTTAAAAGGAAAGTGTCATTGAAAAAAATGTTATATAAAACTGAGGATTGTATGTGCTGAAAGGTGGGGGCCAATTCCTGAGATTCTTACCAGTCAAAATTTAAGGCAGCCAGGGAGGTAGAAATGGCAACGAGCTGTACTGTTCCCACACCCTGGCACCCCACAGATAAAATACAATGTCCCTTCTGCCGCATGAAGAAGAAAAAGAAGTGCAGCGTGCGCAGCAGTGCACTCACAGTTACTGTCAGGATCCTCTCAGGTTCTGTCACTCTGGCTCCGCGTTTTCGAGCTCCACAAAACATCTCAGAGTCACAGTTCTTTTCCAACAGATTAACTTTACTATTCTGAAAGGCATTCATCACACTGGCAGTACAGGTTAAACACATAGACATCTTCTTATCTTTCCCTGCCATCTGGACAGCCTCTATCCTCTCAAGCAGCTCTGTCTCTCTTCTTCCGGCAATCCCTACTGCATCTTTGGATAATCCGTGTCCCATATGTGCTTCCAGTGTCACCAGCTCCCTGTCAGCCCCTCGTCAGGTTCCAATAGGGAATGGTGCCGGGAACACCATCTCAGCTGCTCCCACCCTGGTTGTAGACCCCAAATCCTTCTAGGAAATGGTCCTTTTGTGCTGGTGCCCAACTGCACTATTCCCCGCCTTGGGGCCCTTTACTGCCGCTGCAGCTTTATCCCCATGTCCAGCCGTCTGCTTCTTCCACTCTTATCTATCCTTTTCTATTCTATTCTCTGATGCCCCCCTCTACTCTAATTCCCCTATACTATCTCCTAATCTATCCCTAAGCCTATGCATAATACATAACAAATACATCATATTATAGTACACACACAATACTAAAACATTAATGAACGATGAGGTGCCGCATGTAATATGTGAACAGTGTCCAAAAGAGAGGAGGCAAGTGAGGGTCCCCGCCACCTCCTTACAAAAACACCTGTTTGAAGTGTACAGCTCCTGCATGAGCAATGCACACACAGTATGGATTCAATAGTAAGTCTACATCACTCTCGTAGAGCAATGGTGTATGGACCCAAAGACTTACCATTAAGCTGTACACTAATAAGTGCTTGTGGCTCATGTAGGAGCTGCACCCTTCAGTGAGGGGTTTTGACCAATTGGTAAGAGTCTCGGGATCCTGGACCTCACTGATCATAAAGTATCTCCTATGATATACAGTTTAATAAAAGAGAAAACTTAAGTTTGTGGAAGAAACTGCACAGTGTTTGGGGAGCCATGTCATCTGCTTGTGTAGGTCCACTGTATTTTATGAGGACTAAAGTCAGTGCAGCCGTCTACCAGGAAAATTTAGAGCACTTCATGCTTCCCTCTGCCAACAATCTTTTTGGAGTTGGAAATTTCATTCTCCAGCAGGAGACAAAAGTACCAATACCTGGTTTAAAAACAACAGTATCACTGTGTTTGATTGGCCAGCAAACTCGCCTGACCTTTATGGGGTATTGTCAAGAGGAAGATGAGAGACACCAGACTCAACAATGCAGACAAGCTGAAGGCTGCTATCAAAGCAACCTGGGCTTCCATAACACAAAAGCAGTGCCACAGGCTGCCTCCATGCCACGCCGCATTGATGTAGTAATTGATGCCAAAGAAGCCGTGACCAAGTATTGAGTGCATTGACTGAACATGCATTTCAGTAGGCCAACATTTCGGATTTTAAAATTATTTTTTCAAGTTGGTGTTATAAAGTATTCTAATTTACTGAGATAATGACTTTTGGGTATTCATTGGCTGTAAGCCATAATCATCAACATTAATAGAAATAAACACTTGAAATAGATCACCTTTTTTGTAATGACTCTATATAATACATGAGTTTCACTTTTTGTATTGAAGAACTGAAATAAATTAAATTTTGATGATATTATAATTTTGTGAGATGCACCTGTATGCCCAACCATTTTAGTCTGCAACACATCAGCATGCAAATCTATATTTTCAGTAACAGAATTAATTGAGTATATTTTACAAAATTCATCCTTATAATACTCTGACTCTTATCTATGATATTGAGAGACAATTTAAACTGGATTTTCCCTTTAATTGAAAGTGGATTCCTACAAACAAAGTAGATTTTAAATCAATAGATCTTGGAATAATAATAATTTCCACAATTGGATGTGTTTAAAAAATGTCCCTGTGCTGAGATAATATTATATTTGTGCCCCTGCTATATGTACTGTGTAATTGTTGTGTCTGACCTTACAGGAACATAGCCACATCTCCTGCGCAGGGGAAGAAACAAAAGAGAGTATATAGATAAGACAGCATGGGATCACAGCTGATTCTTTCTGTTAGGTAAAACATTTCCTTGCTTGTTTAAAAACATTGTATTACATTACAGAAAAAATGTTTAACTCTTAGAAATAATCAGCTGTGATACCATGCTGTCCTGTCTGTATTCTCTCTTTTCTTTCCTCCACTGGCCTGGAGCTGTGGTATGTTCAGACGTTCAGACCATGTTCATGGATAGAGGACTATGGGGAGTGCATTATACTATATGGAGGACTATGGGGTGCAGTATGCTATATGAATGACTATGTGGAGAGTATTTTACTGTAAGGAGGACTAAGGAGTGCATTACACTATATGGGGGATTATGGGGTGCAGTATACTATATGGAGGACTATGTGGCTAATTATACTATATGGAGGGCTTCATAGGGGCCATTATAATATTTGGATGGCTATGTGGAAGCCATTATAATATTTGGAGGTCTATGTGTGGGGCCATTATGATAATTGGAGGGCTATAAGGGAACCTTTATTCTTTATGAAGGGCTATGTGGGGGCCATTATACTGTTTGCAAGCAAATATACAGTGTGAAGGTTTGTGTGAGGTGCATACTGTGTGAAGGGCAGTGTGGAAGCCATTATACTGTTTGGAGGGCTAGTTGGGGCCATTATAGTGTGGTGGGGTGTGGGCCATTATATTGTATGTAGGCTCATAATATTGCATGGAGGACAGTGTTGTGGTCAGTTAGGGTATCATACTATGTTGGGGCAATCATACTTTGCCGGGGGAGTTTAGGTGGGGTACAGTAGGGTCATCTTATTATGCGTGTGGAGAGTACTGTGGAAGAATTAACTGTGGAGGTATCATACTATCATACTATCTATCTTTTTATCTATCTACCTCATATCTATCTATTTATATGTTTGTACATCTAATAACATACCAAAGAGAAAGAAAAACGCATGTAGCCTAAAACATGTGCACAAATGCATACAAAAAGGCAAGGAAAACCGCTAGTGAGCTGAGGTGTGGAATTCATGAGGAAATTCAGCTGTGTGAAAGCCTGAGCAAACATTACTAATCGTGGGAACATAACCTAAGAGCCGAAAAAAATGCGGAGTGGGGACTTGAGCAAGGCCCTTGAGCACCTGCGATACTCAATCGTGTAACGTGCGTACCCGAATACACCAATGCCCAATCGAATATCGAGCAGTGTCAAGCATCCTTGCTGATCACTAGTTAGGGCTTTGCTAAATTTGCAGTCATGTTATCAGCTGTTAGTGAAAGTTCAGGATCCTTGTATTTTAGATATGAGATAAAATTATTGCAAAGCTGAAAAGAAATGAGGTAATATGGCATTTTTTGCCAGGTTTAAGGAAGAAATTGGCACCCAGCATGCTCCACAAGTGTAACATATGTGAAGACTTAGCTGCTAAAGCTGGTTTGCACTTTAAAATTAAGTTTAACAGGGTCTTATAATCCATATGAAGTTCAAATGTGTGTCCATGGAGAAAGTTGTCCAAGTTGCTATGACAACGAAAAGTTCTTTGTCAAACTGAGTTGAGTTGCACGCAACAGATGCCATATTTTTATTGCATGTGGAATTATAAAATGCATCATATGTCTAAGAACAGAAATATATGATTGAGATAAGCAAAGCTAAAAGATTATTTATCGGTGTCATAATAACTTACAAGCCTCAAAGACATGGTCAGTAGGAATTCCACCCAAAATAATAACTAAATGAGCTTTTTTGAAAGCCATGGTCATTTATATGAAAAAACTCTACAACCAATAAACCTAACAGTGCAGGCCTCATTATAGTATTACAAAGGATTGGTCACTTTAACCTTGTTTTCTAAATATGCTTTTATCAGCACAAGAGGTGTGCCGCTACACTGATTTGCATAGTGCCACCCCCTTGTTTTGCCCGATTTTCAACACTGACTGCTTGATGTACTAGTCCCAATATAGCAGTTAAACAGTTATATATACAGACTCATCCATTAGCGGACCTCATTTAATAACACAACATACATGCACTAGTTTTCTTTGCATAATACACTGCTCAAAAAAATAAAGGGAACACTCAAATAACACATCCTAGATCTGAATGAATGAAATATTCTCATTGAATACTTTGTTCTGTACAAAGTTGAATGTGCTGACAACAAAATCACACAAAAATCATCAATGGAAATCAAATTTATTAACCAATGGAGGCCTGGATTTGTAGTCACCCACAAAATTAAAGTGGAATGTAATGTCCTTAAAACAAGTCAAAATGATGCTCAGTAGTGTGTGTGGCCTCCAGTGCCTGTATGACGTCCTTGTGCCTGCATGACCTCCCTACAACGCCTGGGCATGCTCCTGATGAGGTGGTGGATGGTCTCCTGAGGGATTATCTCCCAGACCTGGACTAAAGCATCCGCCAACTCCTGGACAGTCTGTGGTGCAACATGACGTTGGTGGATGGAGCGAGACATGATGTCCCAGATGTGCTCAATCGGATTCAGGTCTGGGGAACAGGCAAGCTAGTCCATAGCTTCAATGCCTTCATCTTGCAGGAACTGCTGAAACACTCTAGCCACATGAGGTCTGGCATTGTCCTGCATTAGGAGGAACCCAGGGCCAAACACACCAGCATATGGTCTCACAAGGGGTCTGAGGATCTCATCTCGGTACCTAATAGCAGTCAGGCTACCTCTGGTGTGCACATGGAGGGCTGCGCGGCCCTCCAAAGAAATGCCAACCCACAACATTACTGACCCACTGCCAAAACGGTCATGTTGAAGTATATTGCAGGCAGCAGATTGCTCTCCACAGCGTCTCCAGACTCTGTCACGTCTGTCACATGTGCTCAGTGTGAACCTGCTTTCATCTGTGAAGAGCACAGGGCGCCAGTGGCGAATTTGCCAATCCTGGTGTTCTGTGGCAAATGCCAAGTGTCCTGCACCATGTTGGGCTGTGAGCACAAACCCCATCTGTGGATGTCGAGCACTCATACCATCTTCATGGAGTCAGTTTCTAAGCGTTTGTGCAGACACATGCACATTTGTGGTCATTTTGCAGGGCTCTGGCAGTGCTCTTCCTGTTCCTCCTTGCACAAAGGCGGAGTTAGCGGTCCTGCTGCTGAGTTGTTGCCCTTCTGTGGCCCCTCCACGTCTCCTGGTGTACCGGCCTTTCTCCTGGTAGCGCCTCCAGCCTCTGGACACTACGCTGACAGACACAGCAAACCTTCTTGCCACAGCTCGCATTGATGTGCCATCCTGGATGAGCTGCACTACCTGAGCCACTTGTGTGGGTTGTAGTGTCCGTCTCATGTTACCACGAGTGTGAATGCACAACCAACTTTCAAAAGTGACCAAAACATCAGCCAGAAAGCATTGGTACTGAGATGTGGTCTATGGTCCCCACCTGCAGAACCACTCCTGTATTGAGTGTGTCTTGATAATTGCCAATAATTTCCATCTGTTGTCTATTCCATTTGCACAACAGCATGTGAAATTGATTGTCAATCAGTGTTGCTTCCTAAGTGGACAGTTTGATTTCACAGAAGTTTGATTTACTTGGAGTTATATTCTGTTGTTTAAGTGTTCCCTTTATTTTTTTGAGAAGTGTACATTGTTCTAGAAAAAGATGCAACAGAATTGATAATTTTTGGAGAGCAGACTTATTTGCTAAAATAGATATGTCAGGAGTAATGATAGCACAGTGCTAAGCTGCAGGGAAATATCATTCCAAATATAATAAACAGAATAGCATTATGATTGGCTTCAGGGAGAAAATGAACAACTATTCTCCATGCAGCCTCTTGGTTCCAGTCATTGGGGTGGCGCAAGGGGCAGTTGAGAATCAGGGTTCTATTCCATTGAAGCAACCTGATAAATGTGTATCACATCAAAGGAAGGCAGCAGTCAAACAAATTAACCACTTCTCAACTGAGTCAGCAGTTGATGTAGCGAGACAGAATACACATCCATGACAATTTATAGGCTATGTTAGGGTTCTTTCACACTTCCGTTGTGTGACGTCCGCCCAAGCGTGAAAATGGCGGATCCGTCAGAAAAGTTAAAAAACGGATGCAAAACTGGTCAGTTTTCTGACGGATCCGCCAAGAAGATTTCATCCGGAAATGATGCAAATTTCGTTCTGGAAATGTAAGTCCGGACCGAGGAGAGAGAGAGAGAGAGAGAGAGAGAGAGAGATATAGAGAGAGAGAAAGAGAGAGAGAGAGAAAGAGAGAGAGAGAGAGAGAGCCCGGACAGTGTTTTCTGCATTTACAATGTTTTTTTTAAAGAGGCGACGGATCCGCAGGCGGATTCCATCAAAAACGGATGCCAGCGGATCCGCCGCCCATAGGCGGCCATTATACAAAATGGCGGATGCGCCGTTGTCCGCCAAAATTTTGGCGGACAAAAAAAACGTTGCATTGGATGTTTTTTTTGTAATGACGGACGTCAATTTTTTGGCGGATCCGTCAAAAAACGGACCTAACGGACGACCATCCGTCAAAATCCGTCACTAATGCAAGTCAATGGGAAAAAAACGGATCCGCCAAAAAAAAATGGCGGATCCGTTTTTTTCACATTTTGACGGATTTTGACTGACATCGCACGACTGAAGTGTGAAAGAGGCCTAATTGGAATGAGTAGGTAAATCCTTTAATGAGCTTTGGGCCCAACCACAACGGTAGAGTAAAATTATCTTTTTAGGCACACTGCTCATACAGACATGGCTGCAGAGTACACAGATGATTTTGATGCACAGTAGCGAATAACAAATTTCACCCATAAAGCGTGTTTCCACATTTCCCCCAGGGAAATTGAAAATGGAGCACAGTACCCCCACAGGTAGGGTTGCAGAATACACACAGTGGCTTTTGCTACAGGACTACCATGGGAGGGGGTTGCAGAGTGCAAACAGGTACCATAAAATCAGGGTTCTAATCAGGTGAGGCAACCTGATAAGCTTGTACAACATCCAAAGAAGACAGAAGTGAAGCAAACTAAGCACTTGTCAACTGATTCTGCAGTTGCTGTAGCAAGACAGAATAGCCATCCATGACAATTTAGAGGCTCTGTAAGTGAAATGAGTAGTTAAATCCTTTAATGAGCTTCAGACCTGGCCACAAAGGTAGAGTAAAATTATTTTTAGGCACACTACCTGTACAGACACGTCTGTAGAGTACATAGAGGCTTTGGGGCACAGCATCCCCCATAGAAGCTAAAAGCAAATTTCACCCATAGAGCATGTTTCCACATTTATTCCACAGAAGCTGATAACAAATTTCACCCACAGAGCATGTTTTCGCATTTCCATGAGAAAGATGATTAAAATTTTCACACCCAGACAATGGGGCACAGTACCCCCACAGGTAGGGTTGCAGAGCACACACAGTGGCTTAAAGGCACAATTCTCCCACAAATGTGAGTTAAAGAATACACCCAGCGGCTTTTAGAACAGTACTATCACAGACATAGCTGCATAAGAGTAGAAAAATAGGTTTACATGCACATCACTCCCACTGCCGCAGTTGAAGATTCTAAAAACTTTTGGTTGCGCAAGGTACTTTCACAGACAGAGCACATATAGAGATTGTTTTTGGAAAACTGCACACACGTAAAACTTAATACTGACCTTCACTACAGCTGCGTCCTGTCCCTACTCTGAAGGGAGCAGAAATAAAAAATAAGAAGTGGCGATAGAGGTGAAAGAGGCAGGACAGCAGTGGCTCAATGGCTCAGTGGTTAGCACTGCAGCTTTTCAGTGCTAAGATCCTGGGTTCAAATCCAAACTAGGACAACATCTGTAAGGAGTTATTATGATATCTCCTCCATCGGTTCCTCTGGGTACTCTGGTTACCTCCCACGCTCCAAAGACATACTGATAGGGAAATTTGCAAAAAACAAAGAATGGAGGGCATCAACAAATACAAGGGATCAATCCTGTAGCATGTCTGTACAGACCAATACAAAAAAGAAGAAAAAATAACATGTACAAATACAGGGATCACCATGCAATAATAACACTTTATTAATTTACATCAACCAGAAACATAAATGTTTAAAACAAACCAGCAACTCAAATGCCCATAACGGGGTTATGTCTCACCACTCCTCCTCTACCTAAATAAACATGCCATATGCCTGTACAACTTGAATAGACAATAAAACAGCCAACTAAAGTGCAGCAGTGCGCTTAAACAATATGCCTAAACAAGTAGTTCAGCACCAAATATGGGAATACAGTATATTATTAAATTACAGCCTACCAAAGTACCCCTGTGCAGTTGATAGCTGCCAGTCACTGAATAGGAGATCCGAATAAATCCTCACCCACCAGGACTGTAAGCAGTAAATATATACTAATTCTTGACTCATCATGCAAAGTAAATTCAAATATGAGCACCTGCTGAACTCCTGGAGACCAGGGTGCTGTAATTATATTACTTCAGTAGAACAGATATAGTGCCCAAAAACTGGTACAAAATAGAAACGATGGAGGCATGATGAGACTAGAACATAAAAGAGGAGAAGTAGGCAAGACAGAACTTGCCCCACGTGTGTCGCCACGAAAGGTGGCTTTTTCATTTTTTAAATTTTTTTATATAACTGACTTAAAACAACATAGAATTTTACAAAACTAAAACTTGCTATCTAAAACCACGAGGTGTAAATGAATTCCTTCCAAATGAAGGAAGAGGTGGATGGGTAGTAAAGAAAAGGGAGGAGTAATCAAACACTTGTTTTTATTTATTTTTTTCTTGTTTTTTTAATTTTTTTATTTATTTAATTTTTATGTAGATCATGTAATACAGCTTAGAATTTTCAAAACTAAAACTAGCTATCTAGAACCATGAGGCGAAGGTCTAAGTGGAGGAAGAGGTGGACGTAGTGGACGTAGTGGTAAAAGTGGAAGAGGCCAGTGAGGAGTAATCCAGCACTGTTCCTTTTTTATAGGGAACTGACTTCAAAAAACTTAGAAGGAAATCGAAATAAACGAACAAGCTACAACCAGGGAGCCAAGGTTCAACTGGAAGAGGAGATGGAGGAGGTGGACTTAGCAGTGTACGTGGAAAAGGCGCGGTAAGAGGTAGCCAACACAGTTTTTTTTTGCTTTTTTATTTGGGGAATGGCAAATAGAGTTGGCTGGGAGCAACTGTTATAGTTGTCTAGTCATGCAAACGTATAGACAAGTCCTGTGGGATCCATGCCTGGTTCATTTTAGGGAATGTTGGCTTCGCTATGTTGGATGTGGACAGGCAGATGTGTCTATGATGACACCCCCTGCTGTACTATACACACATTCCAACAGCACACTTGCCAGCAACTCCAGAGCATAAAGTTGAAAAACGATAAAGGTTGCACCATGATTTACCAAAAAAAATTGCACTAGAACATTGAAACTGCATTACTGACAAAGAAAATGGGAAAAAAAGGAAATAAAGTGCTATATAATGCATAAATGAGGGTTTTTTTTATTTTCTATGGCAATAATGCAGTTTCACTGTTTTACAGTAATCATTCTTGGTAAATCATGGTGCAACTTTTAACATTTTTCAACTTATATGCTTTATTTTGTTGGCACCTGCTCACACTAGCTTGGGTGTGCTGGTCTTTTTTTCTATTTGTATTAAAGCCTTTTTGGATATGTGCACTCCCACTCCCATCAACCACAGTTGATATTCAGTAGTTAGCTGGTCCATTTCTGCCCCATAAATTGTTGGCTTTTTTGCCCAGGAGAGATGACAAATCAGGACAGGAACCCAACTTTCGAAGGACGCCTTGACATGGCAGTTGCGTTCACATATATTGGCCAATCTATGCACTAAGTACCCTTTTTTTACTGTATTTTTCATAGCAATTATTGCAAATGAATATTTCATATATACATTATATAGCGCTTTTTTTTCCCTTTTTACCATTTTCTATGGCAGTAATGCAGGTTCAATGTTCTAGAGTAATCATTCTTGGTAAATCATGGTGCAACCTTTATCGTATTTCAACTTACATGCTTTCTTTGGTTGGCACTTGTTCACGCTAGCTTGGATGTGCTGATCTTTTTCTCTATTCGTATCAAAACTTTTTGGACATGTGCACTCCTAATCCCATCAGCC
>VIAB01000904.1:71308-86323 GCA_009801035.1 Oophaga pumilio
TCTAAGATACTACCTACTAAGCCGCAAGTCCTCGGTTGGGGAGTTACTCGGCCCACTCGTCACACTGGCCGCCTTTTTTCTCTGAATCCCGGCCTCAGTTCCCACTCTGTACCATATGTTTACACTGCAAGTGACAGCTCACAGGAACCTCCCTCGACTATTGCCTAGTCTCTCTCTCTCCGCTTTGACTCTGCTCACTGGGCTCAGCTCTTCCAGCTCTGGTTTCACTCAGGTGTTCACACACGTCTGGTCTTTCTTGGGTCTCTACTCCTGTCTGGTCTCTCTCGGGTCTTCACTCTAGTATGGTCTCTCTCAGGTCTTCACTTAGGTCTGGTCTCTTTGGTGTAAATAGAGAAACTTCTCCTTAATGGTATCAGATAAAACAAGTGTTTTCCATACACAATACAATCCACAAAGGGCAAATATCGCAACATCATGGCCAGACCATATACCACATACAGAGGTCAAATGCCATCACACCATGACCAGACCATATATTACCACCACATAGTGACTGAATAATACTGCATACAAGGGACAAAGAACATCACATATTACCACCACATAGTGATCGAATAATACCACATGCAAGGGACAAATACCATCACACCTCGAGAAAAACACATATTATTACAATATAGTGACAGAATAATGCCACATACAAGTTACAAACACCACCAAATTGTGATCAGACCACACATTACGACCACATAGTGACCTAACACTACAATACTCGACATTAATAAAAACCACAGTACTAATAACATTAATATTAACACCAGTGACATATATAGGAGCTCTGTATATAGTCTGTTATTTCTTCTTCCAGCTTCTTTCAGCCAGGACCTGTCTGGGCAGAAAGTAACACATAGCTGATTGTTTCCACATTCATCACTTTTTCTCCAACTTCTACCTCCCTTTTGTCCCCTCCCTATAGAAAGCTGTATCCTCAAAAGTATTAATGTATTAAACTGTTAATGTCTGTTCTTTGTTCTGGCCCCCATCCTGCAATAATATCCTCTGTCCTGGCCCCTTCCTTCAATAATGTCCCACATCTTGTAATAATGTCAACTATCCTGAGCCAAGTTCTGTAATAATGTCCTACATCCTAGGTCCCATTCTATAATAATGTCCCTTATTTGGGCCCTTTCCAGTAATAATGTCCCCCATCTGGGGCCTCTTTATTTAATAGTGTTCTTCATGCTGGGCTCCTTTATTTAATAATGTCACCCATCCTGGGCCCTTTTATTGAATAAAACCTTTTATTTAATAATGTCTCCCCCTGTAATAATGGCATTCATCTTGGGCCCCTTTCTGTAATAATGTCCCCCATACTGAGCCCCCCTCTGTAATAATATCCTCTATCCTTGGCCTCATCCTATAATAATGTCCCCCATCCTGGGGCCCTTCCAGTAAAAATGCCCACATCATGGGCCCCTTTATTTAGTAATGTCCCCCATTCTGGAGCCCTTTATTTAATAATGTCTCCAATCCTGGGCTTCTTTTATTTAATAACCCCATCCTGGTCCCTTTATATAATAATGTTAGCCATCCTGAGCTCCTTCCTATAATAATGTCCTCCATCCTTGGGCCCATCCTATAATAATATCCCCATCAGGAGCCCCTTCCAGTAATAATTTCCCCATCGTAGGCCCCTTTGCTTACTAATGCTCCCCATCCTGGACCCCTTTGTTTAATAATGTCCCCCATCTTGGGTTCCTTTATATAATAATGTGTCCCATCTTGGTCCCCTTTATGTAATATTGTCCTCCATCCTGGGCCTCATTCTATAATAATGTCCCTCATCCTGGGTCCATTCCAGTAATAATGTCCTCCATCTTGGGCCACAAGGTATAATAATGTCACCCATCCTGGACACTTCCAGAAATAATGTCCCCTTTCACGTATGAGAAGATCGGGAGCAGAAGTGTCAGTGACTCACCGGCACCTGCACGTAACAATGAAGAGGAACAATGGCACTAGGACTGCACAGGTGCGAGATTACAGGACGAAAACCCGACATCACAGGTACACAGTGATGCAATGGGAGATGATTCTCATGATAATGAAGTATGGAGGCAGAGTAATCTTTTAGCCACCATCCTCCCCATAGCCTGGAAAAACTCATTTAAATAAAGTGATAAAAGCGGATAGATTGGACTTTTACAAACACAGCGATACCAAATATGGTTGTATTTTTTAAAATTGTTTATTTTTAATGGGGCAAAAGGGTGTGATTTGAACTTTTTTTTTATATTTGTAATATTATTTTTGTTCATTTTCACTTTTTACTTCATTAACTAGTCTCTTAGGGGACTTGAAGATTCGATCACATCATTGGCGGGCCTATAGGAGTATGGAAGGCAAGCCGGGAAAGATGTGGGTTGGGTGTGCGAGCCCGCAACAAAGACAGTGACAGTACTTATGAAGTACATGTAAGTCATATGTCGTGAAGAGGTTAATGGTTGTGTGAGGAATGTTCTGACATTGAAATCAACTTAAAAAATCAAGATCCTTTGTCACGATCCACGTTTGGATCTGTGGCAGATCTTGTTTTCCATATTAAAACCTTTTTCCTTTCAGAACATCGGGGGTTAATGTCAGTCTTTTCCACCCGGTGGCCGCTGGTGTAATTACTTTGCTGCTGACTTGTCTGGGGAAGGTGGTGACCACTCCCACCATCCTTTATAAGGTCACCTGAGGCATCAGCTGACTGTTGGTGATACTTCTGCTTTTGGAGACCAACCAAGCTGGAGTCAGGAGCTTGCTGAGCGCAGTGGTACTTCTGCTGTTTCCCTGACCTGGTGCCTTACTCTGCTGTGCAGTGCATTGCAGCAGAGAAAGCTGTTTGTTGTTTAGTTGATTTAACCCCTAGGTGTCTGTCTTTCCTTTTTGTTATATTGGTGGTGTTCCCTTTATTCCCTGTCTCACCTCCTGGGGGGTTGGGGGTTTAGCTCAGGGCTAAACAGGAGACAGGGACAGGTCGGTGACTTGGGCCTCACTACCTTCAAGTTTACCCCCTAGTTAAGGAAAGACAGGGCCCTTCCTTAGCCTTAGGGGCAGTTCAGGTGCCCAGGTTTCTCGTCCCCTGTATTCATACAACTGCCCCGTGACATCCCTTTATAATTGGTAACAACTAAAGACCCAGATGTGCTAGATGAGAGTTAAGTCTGAAAATGCTGCAGGCAGTGATAGCACCTTTAGGGAACATGCTACCATGGCTTGTAGCGTTTCCAGACTTGTCTGTCATCTAATACATCTAGAATATTAATGGTTGCAAAGGAAGCTGCCAGAAGCAGATCTTGATTACTTGTGTGCCCAAGCGCATGTAATGTGGCAGAGTTTTCCTCAGACAACTAGTAATAATCTCTTTGATAACATGCCAAAATGTATCAGTGCATGTATTTCTGCCTGCGGCGTTCATACTGGATACTGAATAAATCAAGATGTTTTAAAAATGTTATTTAGATTTTCTCATCATTTGAATATCATTAACATGTCTGTTGATCCCGTCATTTCCATAACTCCATGACTTTTCTTTCTTGGTGTTGAAATTCAATGATGAAGAGTGTATTTTTACTAAAAAGGCATAAATACAGTGGGGAAAAACAATGTGTACCAACCTTGTGAAGACTGTCAATGCCAACAAAGGATATATAACAAAATTTTGAGATGATCTTTTGTTAATGACCAAATACATATTTTCCACCATAATTTGCTAAATAAATCTTGCCAAATCAGGCAAGGTGATTTTCTGGATTTGTTTTCTTATTTTGACTCTCATAGTTGTGGTCTATGAATGATGTCAATTACAGGCCTCTCTCATCTTTTTAAGTGGGAGAACTTGCACAATTGGTGGCTGACTAAATACTTTTTTTCCCCACTGTACATTGATATATCTACCTTATTAGCTTTACCATAGCAGCTTTTACAACGTTATAGTAGGAATTATCTACTCCATGATAAATACTATCAGCAGGTTGTAACGAGGAATTTCAGCATTTTCATTGTAATGATATTTACTGCTGTCCCTTTAAATACAGACACAGCTGCTTGTGTTGGTGGATCAAAATACAAAGGCCAGAGCTGTTCTTGGTCCTGAAAAGTTAGATTACTGTCAAATAAGCTACGAAATAAAATGATTATTCCTTGTGTAGAATACTAGGGATTTTTCAGTTGATGTTTATTTGCCTGAGTAGTTTATGACAGAGTAATAGATTCTCTCTATACTCCAATCACTGCTGAAATTACTGCTCTAAATATTTAAAGTTCTTCAGGCTGTTCTGTGCTTTAATATGTAAAGGGGAAAATTGCTGTTAATATTAATTCACAGTTGTCAATTCTGCTATAAATGTATTAGAAACTGGTCCTGTCTCTTACCTAAAATTGGCTTCTTTGCAGTACCAGTGTAAAAGATACCCGAATGTTGGAGATAACCTACAGAATGCAGGCTAGATTTGTGGGTTAGTACACTTTTTGAATGAAGTAATGAACAAAAACCACATCATATGTCATATGTGTACATTATGTAACACTATACAAATATTTAAAGTGTAACCGTCGCTTTAGTTTTTATTTCATAAATCAGTAGTTCACATGAAAATAAGCAACTTTGTAATAAATATTATCAGAGAGATCTGATTCTTTCTCTTTCTGAGACAGAAACAAAATGAACATATACCTTACTGTAAGTAAATAAGTAAAAGCAATAGTGCATATAAATAACATTGGATAATTAGTAAACACTGTCCTTGATCAAAAAAATCATAAAAGTCATCCCACCAGCGTCAAGGTGGACCCAAATTGGGATGGTCCTAACCGCTAGTATTAAAACCTTACCATGTGTCAAAGTGGCGTTAATGTGAATAAGAGTTGAGTAGGACCGGAACCCCAATATGGATACTTAGCAAATAGGAAGCTATATAAACGTAATGTCCAGGTCAAAGAGAGGGAAGCCACATTTTCCTTGCACTAAATGCAGAAACTTTTTTTGTTTTATTTAATTTTCTTTCTCTTCCTGGACTGATCTTTCAAAATTCTCAATTCACAGTTAAAATCTATATTTAGTGTAGACTGATTTTTACATTAGTGGTAAGATTCTATGTAAAGGGGAGGAGGTGAAAGGAGAGGAGGAGAGGTAGAGGTAGAGCCCCTCCCTCTATGCCAGTCTATATAGAATCTTATCAGCACCAACTGTAATCACCTGTTTCAGTAATGCAACATTCTGTCTTCACTGAATACAGATTTTACCCCAGAATTCAGAATTTTGAAAATGAATGATCAATCCTAGCAGAGAAAGAAGCAGATTTCCCTGACAAGATAAATTACAAAGTTGGTTATTTTCATGTGTGCTGTTGATTTGTGAAATAAAAATGAAAATGACTGTAACTGTTTAAGCAAAAGAAAAAGTCTGAACACATTTTTTCCTTATTCCCTCTGTAATTAGTTCAAGTGTATTAAAATACATATTGCTGTTTTTATCAGTTTCCAGTGTCGTTCCGGACCCATGTGACAGCTCTGCAGCATTGCTGTCACACACAGAGGCAACATTGTGCAGCGGTAATGCTTTCCTAGTGTGAATCTATGAGACTAAGAATTTGGCACCAAAGACTTACTGTCAGGACTCAAACCCAGCAGATCTTGTGCACCAGACAGCAGTTCTTCCGTCTGAGCAATTCAGCTCGCTAGACAGTTCTGTGATGCTTGTACCTGTGTAGTTTCTGATTGTCTCCATCCTGACCTCTTGATTGGCTCCACCCTGATTGAACACCCTATTTAACACCTGGCATTGCACTCCCTTCCTTGTGAGATTATTGAGCTACCAGCCTCTAGTCAAGCTTCCTTTCACCTGCTCCTTCATTTTAAGATTCCATTGCTGCTCCAGTGTACATACTACTTGGCTATCCCTGACTATGTTTCGTGTTGCTCCTTTAAACTACATTGCTGCTCCTGTGTACCACCTCCTTGGCTATCTCTGACTACACTACCTGCCAGTGCTGCCATTAGTGGTTGTGTAAGGAGGAAGACCGGGCTGCGGCTACTTGCATCATGCCAGGTCCGAACAGTCGAAGCTGCGTCCGGCGTTGCCGAGATGAAGGAATAGGGACTCGGACAGGTCCCATGACCTGGAGAGAGGGGGAGTGTCTAAGCTGGGGAGAGAACAGGAAGTGCTGGAAAAACAGAGGAGTTTCCTGTCAGCAGCAACATTGCAAGCAGGGTAAGGCAAGCTGTGCGCCCAACAGCGTGTCAGACAGCGTGCGAGCGAGGCGGGGCAGAGATTAAGCGAGCGCTAGAGACGGACAGTGAGTAGGCAGAGCACCACGTGCCCTGCTAGTGAGAGGACTGTGCCCTTGCAGAGGGGCAAGTGTCAAGTACAGGTCCCGGAGGTGTGATCCCCTTTGCCGAAAGACGAGCAGCAGCAGGATTCCACACGTTGCAAGGAGTTTCCCACAGCACCCTCCACCTTGGCTGCATAGTGTTGTGGACTAGGGGCTCAATGGGTAAAACTGGTGACCGCCCGTTGCCACCAGAAGCTGGATCATGATTTTCCGAGAGTCATCTAAGGACACGCACCGTCCGTTGCCGATACCACCATCTCCAGCAGACTATATTTGGATAAGGACCTGAGAGGATAACGATAGGTGTCATTTTCATATCAGACTTTCGTGTTAACCCCTAGTTTACCTCCCCTGTTGTTATTCACTGATATAGATTACTTGCCCCCTGCGAAGAGGTCATTGCCAGTTTTTGTTCCTGTGTTAACCCATTAAACAACCTTGTTAGACAGCCTTGTTCTGCCATCCCTGTGTTACTGCATTACCGCAGCTGCTTACATTTGGCATAGTCGGTAGGATGCAGTCCACGAACGCAGAGGCAGCAGACCAAACTGTTATGGGTGCCCCAAAGTTCACCTTGCCACTGGGGGCAATACTCAGCAATCTCCCTAAATTATGGGGAATAATATCACGCTCTGGGACTGGATTGAGTGGGTTAAAAGCATGTTAAGAATGCATCCCATGACCCCTGCTATGCATGTAGAGATTGCTCTGATGGACCTGGACAGTGAGGCTAGTTGTTCCACAATGTTTCACCCCCTCATGAATTGGACATGCTGACCAAGGTGTTTCAGATTCTGGAAGAGATGCATGGAGACCCCACCGATGTTGAAGAATTGCGGATACGCTTGTTCAGCTGTGTTCAGAGGGAGGGGGAATTCGTGACGCAATATATTAATGCACTACAGGAGATGCACGCGCATATTGCCCAACGTGACGATGTGGGGACAATAGGAATAGGGCCCCCTGACGTGATATTGAGGGACCAGTTCGTGGCGGGCTTGCGAGACACGTGCTAGGCCACTTATGACTTTCCTCGAAATTGGGGCAGAGGCGTGCATAAGAGAGCAGTTGCAGGGGACAGCAGCCTTGGCAGGGATGGTCCGGAGCAGTGAGGTACCCGCAACGCCTGCATCTGAACCCGAGTGGGCATGAGAAATTCGGAAGGAGATACGGGATATGCGAGAAGAGTGGTCTTCTCTTCAGGTCCTCAGAATAGCCCCTGTTGCAGCTCCAAGTGTTCCTGGATGCAGGAGTGACTCAGAGCCCTGCTTGCTAGTTGAACCCCGCGCAGAGAGGAATCTGACTTTTTTCAAGTGTTGGGACACCGGACACTATGCTCGAGGGTGTTCGAGATGGGGCAGCCTCTAGCTCGGCAGACATTAAACTAGTGGGCTCCGCGGCTGGGAAGCCAAGGACTGAGAAACCAAGGAGGAGAGAAGGCATTCCCAAAGTTTAATTTCTACGAGTCCTCTCATATGGGCTGAAATGAATAGGGGAGCCATACGCTGTTTTGTTGATACCGGATCACAGGTAAATACCATGCTGGAAGCATATTTCAGACGTCATTTTCCTGAGGTGACGCACCCAGAATGGGGCCCAGTAATTAAGTTGACTGCAGTCAACCAGTTGCCCATTCCAGTCGCAGGGGTGGTCTGGATGCAGATTACTGTATGCGGCAAAGATATGAGCCGGAAAGGAGTTGTGTTGGTCACTGGAGACACTGGCAATGGTCCTATGGTGACACTGGGGATGAATGTGCTGAGTGAACTTAGAACCCTTCTGATCAGCGAGCTGCAAGATGCTTTTCTGGACCGATGGAGCCCAAGGACCCCCCGACAAAGGTGTTTCAACAATTGATATGGGTTGCCCAGGAAAATTCAAGCGAAGGGAAGGTTCTAGGAAAGGTGATAGTCCCTGCAGCTGCCAAACTCATTCTACCGCCTGGTCAGACCGTGCTCACATTGCCCGTACAAGCCGGTACACCTCTTGAAGGGGTGGAGGTGCAGATAGAACCAACCCCATAGGATCAGATACCCTGGGGCTCTTCGTCGCTCGGACACTGGCTACAGTTCATGATGGCAGTGTTGTGGTGCGATGTGTCAACTTGGGGGAGGAAGAACTCACACTCCTGCCTAAGAGTGAAGTGGCTCAAGTACTGGGAATGTCAGAAGAGCTGAGGCCATACAGCTGGCAGAGATGCAAGGGGAGCCCTTACAATGACGTCAGAACATCCATTTGGAGGCATTGAGGGTCGGTGAATTTTGGAAAAGATGCGGCCAAACTTACGGGGCTCTCCCCACAACAGGTGCAGCAGGTGGAAGCGGTGCTAGAGCGCTATCAAGAGGTCTTTGCTCACCATAAAGATGACTTCAGGTGCACCACGTCGATCACCCACAAAATTCCTACAGGAAGTGCTGCCCCAATCTAGGAGAGATATCGACAGATACCGCCGCAGATGTACAAAGAGGTAAAGGAGATGTTGACCCACATGCTGCAGAGCGGAGTCATATGGGAGAGCAAGAGCACGTGGGTGGTTCCCATTGTCTTAGTTCGAAAAAAGCCTGGAACCCTGCGTTTTTGCGTCGATTACAGATGACAGACTTCTTGTACGGTACAAGACTCATATCCCCTGCCCAGAATCGAACAGTCGTTATCTGCCTTGGGAAAGGCGAAGTACTTTTTGTCCAAGTATCTGAATAGCGGGTACTGGCAGGTGCCCATGGCTGAACAAGATTAACTGAAGACAGCGTTCGTATTGCCCATGAGATTGTTTAAATTCAATTGGATGCCCTTTGGTCTGACTAAAGGTACTATCACACTAAACGAGATCGCTAACGAGATCGCTACTGAGTCACCGATTTATGGCGCAGTAGCGATCTCGTTAGCGACTTAGCTGTGTGTGACATGTAGCGGCAATGTGGCCCCTGCTGCGATGTCGCTGATCGCTTATGAACGTTCTGAGCCATTTTTTGGTCGTTGGTGTCCCGCTGGTGAGCCTGAATCGCTGAGTGTGACACCCTTTATGAACGACTTTACCAGCGTCGCAGGTGGGACTAGGTTTTCCCTACGACCGCAGAGGTCGTTATACAGATTGCTGATGAGATGTGTTTGGAAGCTAACTAGTGACCACATAGCGATCGCACTAGCGATCTCGCCAGGTCGTGTCGTTGTCGTGATCGCTAGTGCAATCGCTAAGTGTGACTTTGCCTTTATGCTCCTGAAACATTTCAGCGGTTGATGGAGAGGTGCCTGTGGGACCTGAATTTCGAAACAACACTCATTTATCTGGACGATATAATTGTCTACACAGCCACCTTCGAAGAACATCTCCGGCGGCTGGAGCAAGTGTTGGGTCGAGTGCAGAATCACGGCCTGAAGATGAAGCCCCAAAAATGTCACCTCTTCCGCAAGAAAATTGAATACATGGGACACATCGTATCCGCTGAGGGAGTGAGACCTGCACCTGAGACAATAGCGGCGGTGCAGGACTGGCCAAACCCGAAGACTTTTGTGTTAACCGCTGGTTTACCTCCCCTGTTGTTATTCACTGATTACTTGCTCTCTGTGAGGAGGTCATTGACAATTTTTGTTCCTGTGTTAACCCATTAAGCAACCTTGTTAAACAGCCTTGTTCTGCCATCCCTGCTTTACTGCATTACCGCACCTGCTTACAGTTGCAATACCACTACTCCAACCCAGGTCAGTCCATAACACTTATATTGAGATAGAGACTTGCGGTCCTCACATAAACCCCTTTATGAGTTGGCTAGTCTGATTTCAGCAACAAGAGACCTCAGCAGAATGGAAAATAGAGATCATGGATTATGTTCAAATTAGTGAACTGGTGCCAAGAAAACAGGTATCATCCAAAATTTTGACTTATTCAAAGGTCTTTTTCAAGGACAGAAAAAAAGGGGAAACGCCAGTTCACCAATGCAGCAAATCGTTCTCCGAAGCCCAGAACAAAGCCACTGCCATAGGCATCATAGGGATAAAGATGAAAAAAAATTCCAGACTTTACTTGTGTTAAAATGGTGATAACATCTCCACTCAACTCTCGACTGTATTTTCAGTGTTTCATATCCACAATGAGAAACAGAAATTACTGAAACCTGAACAATTCTGATCCTTGGTTTCACAGGTATTTACAACTCATTTCAAGTTAAATTTCCTTCTTGGTCTTCATTGTTCTATTACAGTCTATCCTTTATTCTTTTATGGCAAACCATATTTTATTAACAATTAATGCAAATAAGGAATGGATTTATCTCAATGTCGGGCACAAGCAGAAGAGGACCCCTGTGCAAGAACAGTATATGGGCCCTTTTCAGTCCAATAGGTCATAAGAATGCACAATTTTACCTGATTTGAAGGTAGAAATTGACCCCCTTGCTTCTTAGGCTCTCATGCAGCTGCACCAATGATATGTCACCCCTGATTATTATGTATTCGCCATCAACATGTCTTCATGGCCTGATAGATAGAATTGAGTAGAGCAAAAATCACACATGGACATTGCACAATTGACTTTTGGACCTCTGTTGTTGGGATTACTGGTGATGACCTACTTATCCTTTGGATTGGTAATAAATGTATTTAGTAGAGTAACCCCTTTAGTAAGTATATTGCTAGCTTCTTATACTGTACATCAGGTACTTGGATAAAAAATATCTATGGTGTGTTTTAGATTAATATAGCATAATTTGATCAGTGTTTGGTTCATCTTCATTTACTTAATATTAGTTAAGCATGTTAAAGGGCTAATCCAGGGCTAAAAAAGCAAAAAGAAAAAAAACAACTGCTACCCAAAAGCCACACACATTTTCATGTTTTTTTTTAATCCTTTATAACCTCTTTTATACCTACTGTATAAACTTTTATTTTGAAATATTTTTTCTATTTGACTTCCACCAAATGGACTGAAGAGTTTTCACTTCAAGTGTACTTAAAATCCTAAGCCCTTCCATATGAAATTGCTTTTAAGCTAAGTATCCTATTTTCACACATATCCCCATTCATTTTATTGTGTAATTTCATACCGTTTTCTTCCACATTTAAATTGATGTCTGAGATTATCAAGCATTGTAATTTACATTTATCAAATATAAGGTGTAAGTTTATCTTCTTTGCTGAATTTAATAGGTCATGCCTCACCTTAAAAAAATCACCTCATCCGAGCAGCATTTCTATTTGCATTCCAAAATTTGTATGGGTACACTCTTCAAAATTGAAGTTGCAAAGTTGTGTAATTATAAAAATCAGTGGATTGATACTGTTACTGATATGCAAATGATGAAACAAAACTTTCAAAAAATTTTTATTTATTCAGTGTCAGGGCATACACATGCATGCCTCCTCAGTGACGCCCTACTCACTATGCGGCTTCTTCATCCTTGACTTTAGCTTTGTATTATGAACCCATGCTGCCTGCCCCAACCTTGGACCATCTGACTACACATCTGTCTCGTACTGCTATACCTCATACACTCGCGTCTGACCTTCCGTAAGCTGCTGCTGTTTCCGGGACTGCTCTGGAGTGGTACCTGGAGTCTACTTGCAGCCCAACCTATCCTCACCCAGTAGAAGACCCAGTATATACTTAGTCACACCCCTCCAGGGTAAGACCAGCCCGTGGCGCAGTGGGTCCACACCCATCAGCGTTACATTCCAGTATTAAGCCTGCTAGTCTCCTCCAGCCTGCGCTAGTTCTTTCTGCTTCCTGGCAACATATCGCTATGGACTTCATCAAAGACCTGCCTCTCTCAAAGGGTTATGACACCATCTGGGTTGTGGTGGATCGGTTGCCTAAGGTGGCTCACTTAATACCCCTGGCCAGTCTTCCCTCTGCTCCTAAGTACGCCATACAGTTCTTCCAGCATACATTTTGTCTCCTCAGTCTTCGTCTCCACCTAGTGTATGGAGTCCAGCTCACTTCGAAGTTTTAGAGAGCTCTGTTCAAGCTGTTGAATGTCCACCAATATGCAGACCAATGGGCAAGTGTAACTCGTCAATTAGATTCTCAAGAGATACTTTTATCACTTTATCTCTACCTGTCAGAATGACTGGGTTTAATTCCTCCCCAAGGCAAAGTTTTAATACAACAACCACATTGGGGAGCTTCCCGGAGCATCTTCGTTCTTTGTGATATACTCCCAGCATCCTCAAGTGTCCTCTCTTATGTCTGCTTATTCCAGGGTTAAGCAGCTGATGCCAAGTATGGCAACTTCATACAGATCTTGCAGCAGACACAGGCTTTCCTCCTTAAAGCCGTGTCTTGGATGAACACTCATGAGGACAAAAAAAGAGGTTTGCCACCTAAGTATCATAAGGTGATAGTCAGTCTTGTTATCATCCCAAAATATTTGCTTGAAGATGTCTTCGTACAAATTCGCTTCCCAGTTCCTCTGCCTGTGCAAAATCCTCAGGCAACTTAATCCGGTGACCTACCATCTTTAGCTTCCTGCAAATTTATGGATCCCAAACGCCTTTCATGTTTCGCTCCTGAAGCCGGTAGTCTTGAATCGCTTCAAGCTACTTTCACTACCGCTGTTCCTGTGGGTCCCTAGGATGTCTTTGAGGTTAAGGGCATCCTGAATACCAAAAAGGTTTGGGGCAGGATCTTCTATCTGCTGGACTAGAAGGATTTGGACCTGAGGAGAGATCCTGGGATCCTGCGGAGAATATCTGTGCCCCTGTCATTATGGAGAGGTTTCTCCTTCAGACTTGCCAAAAAAGGGAGGTGCGTAAGGGAGGGTACTTTCACAGTAGTAACTCGCATGCATCCTCTGCGCCACCCTACTCAGAAGCTGGAATGTAGGTCTATCCTATTCAGCCAAATTTATTAACAGGTGTGCACCTCTTTTTTAATTTTGGCATATGTGTCAGTTGCTGTACTCCAGCCGTAGCCTTCAGTTTATCTGTCATAATTTACTCCACAGTTGTGGTGTAAATTATGATAATTTTGTTGGTCGCGTTGGACCACTTTTCCTTCCAGCAAAGTTCCACCCACTTTTCAAAAAGCTTGCCAGTATTGGTGTACAAACACCACAATTTTGAGCAACTATGTGTCTTGACTCAGGTATCAGCATCAGTCAGGTAACCAAAAAACAAGACATTATCACTTCAAGAAGCATAGCGGTTACTAGATCCACTTGCGCTAAAACAGGTGAGTATGCCTCATGTATCATATAAATATACATTCAACTATATAATAGTTTCAACTTAAAGGGGTTGTCCAGCCTCTAAAAGCAAATGGCAGAGGTGACTCAAAATAATATATTTTGCCCTTGCCACGCCCCCTGTTCTGAAAACAGCTCACTGTCAATAGACAACGTAGGTAGAGATCCTGGTGTGGGTGGGGTTAGCTTTCTGTGCTTTGCTACATGCTACATCTAAGAACTCTGATTTTTTTCACAACTGCTGCACCCAGTAAAATTGAATTCAGGGTCTCTGCCACTACATTATGCTGCTCCCGGATAAGCTAGCAAATACCTTGTGACAGATTCCCTTTAAGTTGCAACCATCATATTATTTTACTGAGTTCTTCATTATTATGAAATTTGCAGTATTTAGATCGCGACACTGCACCTGTCACAGTAAGATTGTTTTTTCTTTCACAATTCTATAGGTCAAGCAAGTCAGGCATACATATTTCTTGAAGTAATCTGTGCTGTTGGATATATTCCAATGATCCCTAAAATGGAACAGCATGGACAGAGAAAGCGGTATAGAATTCTACTGTTACATTTTATAATTGTACTGGAAATATTCCTAGAGGTATAAAAAGAACTGGTAGTTTCTTTGTAACTGAATCAAAGGGTTGAGCTTCCCAAAATTGCATCCGAGGAAAAGGCTGATCTATTAAGATGGAATCATTTAGTTTTCAACAATGTCCTTCATTTTCAAATGGTTGATGTATATCCAAATTTCAAGTCTTTTTTCAAAATTTCGAGCCACCTCTGCAGAGAGACTGTGCTGTCTTTTCTACAAAGTAACTTCTTTTGAATCTATCTATTTGAATGGGGAAGGGCATCTCATTGCCTCCTCCCCTGCTATGTTCACCGCTTTGATTCTCCTTTTACAAAGACTAGTTCATTGTCTGCTGCGCATCATTTAATTACAAGTGTGTTAGTTTCTTTTCTCTGTGTAATTACCGACATGAATGGGGCCCTGGGAGATCAGAGAGAGAGCGTCACTTCTCACAGTGCAGCAATGCAATTAGGATAGAGGACAGCATTCCAGCTGCCGGCTTGTGTTATATAAAGATTTGTGTTCCCTGCCACTTAATCAAGATATTTATGTTTCCGGCTCACCTCTACAAATTGGGCACTTAAAAGATATTTTTTTTTATAAAACGTTTTCTATTTTCTTTTAAAATTACCTTTGCTTTTTTTTCCCCAAGTGCGGTGATAATGGACTAGAAAAGTGTTTGATAATTGGCAAAAAAAAGAACTTCTGAAAGAGCTCACAGATCAAAATGATGGCATACACTGAGAGCTATTCAAATATCCTGACTGTTTAAAGGACTCACCATCTGAATTATTGGCACATATTTTACAATGAGTAAATGCAAGCAAATAGGTAAAAGAGGTTTAACAGGTGTAAGAGCTAAGAAGCCTTACTTCTAATTAAACCCAAATGGTTCCAAACTTTTTCATTTACATGCGTATTTGTGTGT